>JAQGBT010004637.1:0-16073 GCA_034698585.1 Disparrhopalites patrizii
GATTTTCTTTTTTCTCTTTTTCTCTATCTGATTTTCTTTTTTCTCTTTTTATCTCTCTGATTTTCTCTTTTTCTCTCTGATTTTCTTTTTTCTCTTTTTCTCTCTCTGATTTTCTGTTTTCTCTTTTTCTCTCTGATTTTCTTTTGTCTCTTTTTCTCTCTCTGATTTTCTTTTTTTTCTCTCTCTCTCTCTGATTTTCGTTTTTATTTTTTTCTTTCTCTGATTTTCTTTTTTCTCTTTTTCTCTTTCTGATTTTCTTTTTTCTCTTTTTCTCTCTCTGATTTTCTTTTTTCTCTTTCTGATTTTATTTTTTCTCGTCTCTTCTCTTTTACTCTTTCTGATTTTATTTTTTCTCGTCTCTTCTCTTTTACTCTTTCTGATTTTTTTCTCTTCTTTTCTTTTTTCTCTCTCTGATTTTTTAAATTTTTTCTCGTCTTTTCTCTTTCTCTCTCTCTGATTTCTCTTTTGCTCACTCACTCTCTTATTTTCTTTATTCTTTATTCTTGTCTTTTATCTTTTTCTCTCTCTGATTCTTTTTATCTCCTTTTCTCTCTCTGTATTTTTATTTCCCCACTTTTTCTTTTTCTCCCAGTTTCTTTTTTATCTTTGACTTTTTTTCTCTCTTTCTAGTTAGCTTTTTTGTCCATTTCACTTCGGAATTTTAATATTCTAAATTTTTCTCTCTTTGATTTTGTTTTGTTAGCTCTCTCTCTGTCTTTCTGATTGTTCTTTCTCACTGCCTCTCTTCATGCAATTCTCGTTTTTCTCTGATTCTATCTTTCCTTTTTATCTGATTCCTGCTTTCCCTCTTTTGAGCTACTCGAATCTCACTTTTTCTTTCTTTCTTTGATTCTTTTTTTTTACTTTCTCTCTCGCTCTCTCTCAGATACTCTCTTTTAATTCTTTCTGTTTCGCTCTGTCTGATTGTTTCTTTGCCTTTCTTATCGTTATTCATTTTCTTTCTGTTTTCCAACTTCTGCCATCATTTTTTCTCTTCATTCGATATCTATTAATTTTTCCAGGGTACCTTTCTGTCACTGGTTATATTTTCTCTTCGTCCCTCTCCCTATAACTCTCTCCCTGCCCCAACTCCCAGTTTTTCTCTATACATTTGCGTCTCTTTCTTTTGCTTAGTTTCCCTCGTTCTCCTTGCAAAGTATGTACAGAGGAATGTCGACCACACAGTATGCATGTACATGGTCTTCAGAATACATTGGTAAATGAAAAACAAAGTGAATCCCCCATACAATCTATACATAGGACCATAGGATACAATCCCAACGTAATATAAGATGACATATGCATAAGCTACGTACGAAAAGAAAGGAAAAGCGGAACGGAAACGAAATAAAAAAAGTTTAAACACTCTCGTCCTCCGTCATCGTTACTTGCAGTGTGCATGATTATGCAAAAATGCAGTGCAGCACGACAGTTTTTTCTATTCGAAAGGGTGTATTTTATTTCAGTAGTAATATAGTAATTGTAATAGGAACTCTAAAAACTATTTTTTAAAGAAATTGCCCTTGGGTCATTTTAACCCTAATTCTGACCGTTTTTTTTGTATCCATTACCGTGTACAGTTTCTACTACTAATTTTGCTTACTTCTTCCCTTTTTAAATTTTAAGAAAGTGCATTTTCGTAATGGCGTCTTTGCTATGAAAATTCTACTTGTAAACCGAAATTAAAAAACAGTTTACAAGGACAAAATTTCCCGTCATGATATTATATTTAAAATTAAATGAAAATTAGTTAAGAATGAATTGGTAATTAAATAAAAATTAAATTCAGATTAATTAAGAATAAATTGATAATTAAATAAAAATTAAATGCAAATTAATTAAGCATAAATTGGCAATTAAATAAAAATTAAATGCAAAAATGAAAATTAAAGGTAAATGGAAATAAAAATTATAATGCAAAAATGAAAATTAAAGGTAAATGTAAATAAAAATTATAATGCAAATTTAATAAAAATTAAATGCAAATTTATGAAAATAAATCAAACGTAAATGAAAATTAAATAAACATTTGTAAATAAAAATTTGTAAATAAAAATCTGTAAATAAAAATTTGTAAATAAAAATTTGTAAATAAAAATTTGTAAATAAAAACATGTAAATAAAAATTTGTAAATAAAAAATACATGCAAATTAAGTCAAAGGTAAATAAAAATTAAATGTAAAAATGAAAATTAAGTTAAAGGTAAATGAAAATAAATGCTTTGAAAATGAAATAACATGAAAATTCAATGAAAAATAAATAACATGAAAATTCAATGAAAAATAATTAACAATATATTAATGAAAATTAAACGAAAATTAAATAAAAATTGTAAATAAAAATTACATAAAAATTCAATGAAAATCTGTATACGAAAATTACATGAAAATTAAATAAAAAAACGAAAATTTGTAAACGAAACTTTGTAAATGAAAACTAATTTTAAAAAATGAATGAATAATGTGTTTACCTGTACTGTCCATCCTGATTAATGGACAAATGCTGTTCCCGGGCGGGTTCCTTGTTCTTGTCGTGCTGGAGATTATCCACAGCCTTAAGATTATTTCCCTCCTCCGGCGGTTGAGCCTCCGCCCCAGTAACAACGACGGGCCCCTCGGAATTCTCGGTGAGTCTCAAAAGAGGCGGAGCCGCAGCCCCCGCCTGGACGCTGCCATGGTGCCCGGCACTGCCGGGAGGCTGAGCCGTAACCACATTCAGGGTCGCCGGGGCAACAAGAAGGACCTTAAACACAGGAAGAATCACTTGTCTAAAAACCGGAGGCTGATCATCCCGATCTCCCGAGAGGTAGCCCACAGTAAAGAGAAGAATGGCCCAAGTCCAGGCCAAAAGCCCGAGGATGTGCCTACAACTTTTGGCCAACAGGGACCAATCCACCCACACCATGGTAAATCTAGATTTACCCACTTTTACCACTTTCTTACCACCTCATTTAAATAAATAAAATATTAAAAAAGGACGAATTAAATTTTCTAACGTTCCACTTTGCCAAAAAAAAAATCCAGAGCCTCCCTATAAAATGTTCTGGTCATTCTAACTGAATTTTTTAAACTGGACCAAAAATAAGAACGTCACACCAAGCTAAAAAATTCCACATGGACCTTCAGGTTAAAAATACAATCACCATTGCTCCATTATATCCTCCTTGAGAGGCAGGAGCATTCAATAATTTTAACAAGAACAAGTCCGTTTATAGGAACAGAATATGACAAGTCATAAAAAGAACTTCAAGCCTCAGGGAATCTTGTCTATTTAGAGGTGAGAACCCCCCCAAAAAGTGGGGAAAGGAATCAAAAAGGTATTCTTATTATCCTATTTTAAAATGTACACAGGTAAAAAATTTGACGGCCAAGAGCGTCAACTTCCCAGACTGCTACATTGCATGGTCAAATACACTCCCTTCTAACTCTTGCCCCACGTTCCCTGACAATTCCCATTGGTATGGAGATACCTATACATACACATACTACGCATTTGCATGTATTATACATATTTTTTTATGTAAATATTATATGCAAGAATGGGATTTTTATATCATTACTTCTTACATCATGTGTATAATGTGGTGGAGACATAAAAAAAAAAGGTGGAAGCAGTCCTCCTTGGACGAAACTGCAATGAGCTTCAAAGGACTGTAATCAACAACTGGAGGAGCATATGAACAACAATGAGCTTACAATGTACAGGTGAACTGCATGTATGTACGTACCATATATTATTGATTATGCAAAAATATCTTCTCGCATTTAAATTAATATCCCAAAACATTGTACATACACATGTATATATATATATAGACACTTCGTACAAAATAAATGGTAGTTGCATAAAAATGCTTGATTTCAACTAAATGCACAGACATTTAGTTGCTAAATTGACGAATTATAACTGAGAAATTATTCCGAAATTAAGGATTTCCCAGAAATTAGCGGGATGCATTCGTAAATTTTAACGGGATGCATTCTTAAGGATAATTATTATTTTCCATGTCCAGCTATAATAGTAGAAAGCATACATTGTTAAATCAGTGGAGTCTCTATATAACAACTCTGAAGGGAAGGAAAAAAATATTGTTGTATGGAAAAGTTGTTATATAGAACATTAAATATGCAGCTTACATTACATGTACGAAGGGCTAGAAAAATAATGTTGTTATAGAGAATTGCTGTTATAAAGAGACTTGCTGTATAGAGACTCCACTGTACATGCAACATTGCATTGGAAAATAAATTAAATACAACAAATTCCATCACAATCCGACAAGAATTGGCCAAGTTATGGTGATTTTACTGCACAAAGTACAATAAATTGCCCAAACATTTTAGTTTTTGAAGTTGGCGCGAAAAATCTGTAACAAATTGTTTAATTATTTGTCTCAGCAGAATGAGATTGACTTTAGTATATTTTTAATACAATTCCGCGTTAAACTGGACTTTTAGCTCGTTTTTTTAATTATTTCTGGGCAAGCCCAGAGCAAGATCGAACATGCCTGGAATGATTTTTTAAATTATATTAGATTCGTAGGAATTCTGGTCGCTTTTGCAACTAAGGGTTTGCGTAGTTAGTCAAAAATAATAGAGTAGACAAGTCGTTATCCTCATAGGTATCGATACGGACATGTGTGCATTATCAAATGTAGATATGGACATATCCAAATACATACAGTCGACTCTCTCTATAACAGTCCCCTGTATAACAGTGCTCTCATTATAACAGCATCAAGAAATGCTCCCCTCAAAGACTTTCTCCATATGTTAACATAGAAATGTCTGCTCTCTATAACAGTTTTTTGCTATAACAAGCGAAATTTGATGCCTTATAGGGTGCTGTTATAGCGAGAGTCGACTGTATGTCAAACTATTAAAAAATAATTAAATCACTGTCCATTTATTTACAAAATATCTCTATAGCTTTTTGGGGACATTTTTGTCTACCTAATTTGTTGTCACATTTTTTTGGAGGAATTAGAGATGAGTCTGACCCCCATTTATATCTTCTCTACATTATTATTCCAATATAGTATGGGATACCTTTTGTTATCCGGCAATTCTTACGTACATACGTCCACTCTACATATAAGAGCTTCACCTTCTACCAATTGCAGCAATACGTTAAAAGCTGTTTGTAATTTTGTTGTTTTCTTGTAAAAAGGAAACAGAGAAGTTGTGTTTTAATAAGGCACGCATTCGACCCTGAGCTTTCCTTGTGGTCATCCAACCATTAAATGACCCCGCCATAAAAGTTTTTTTTTTTTTTGAAAATTGCTTTGGACATGTTCCTTTTTATTAGGAAATCTTGACCAAATTATGCAATCTAACCACTTCCTATAACATAGCGTACCATTTATTGGGATTTCGTGCTTCCTTCTCGTATCAGGAAGTAACCCTGGATTGTTTTAGGGATTTTAAAGGCGTGAAAATGTTTGGGCCAAACGGGAAATTTTAACGGTCGGGCAATAGTAAATCCCGATTTCATTGGATTTTAATTTTCGGTTTTTTTAATTTAATTTAATTTTATTTTATTTTAGAAAAAACCAGGGAAAGAAAGCTAATTAAATAAAATAAAGGATTAAACAAAGGGTTAAATAAAGAAATAAAGGATTAAATAAATACCCCCAATGATGTTATCGTATGCAGGAACATTTTTAAATATTAAAAGTTTTTATCTAATGAATTTGTCATGTACATCTTAAATATAGCTTAGCGTTAAATACCAATATGTATAAACATGATTTTGCATTTATTTTACAATATGCATTGATTTTTGTCATAAAATTCCCGGAAGCGTTAAAAGATTATGCAATTGTGGCAAAGCAATTGAAACAATGGATTATGGAGGCAACACACTCCAAATCGTTTGCGGTATATGCCCAAATGTTAAAAAATACGCAGTGGTTACTCTTGATGCATTTTTAAGACTTGTTTAAGTAATAATGGCGAGGTAATTCGAAGAAATACGTTTTCACGCCATTTAGAGGATAAAATGTGGGATGCCTCGACCTACACTTTCAACGTGGGTTCATATTCATATATAGACATTCCTTTCCAAAAGCTATACCAAAATAGACTGACTATAACAACCTGCATTAACCTCCCATTAAATGCATGCGGACATGTGTCCATACATATGAAGGCAAGCGTTCCACAACGGTTTGAGTCCACTTTCAAAAATTTTTCACAGGAGCATGCCAAGCACTGATACAAATCTATAATGGGATAAATGGATAATGGGTGAATCACAAAATTTTATGTTCTGAAGAATGTGTCCATAAATATTAGACATCCTTCTACAGTGGAGTCTCTCTATCACAAATGTCTTTATAACCACATTTCTCAATAACAACATAATTTTTTCCACCTTTCGTGTATGTACGGTATACATTTAATGTTCTATATAACTAGATTTCTTAGTAGCAATATCTTTTTTTCTTCCTTTCAATGTCGTTATATAGAGACTCCGCTGTAGAGAGACTCTGCTGTTTGAAGGAATCCTGCACAGTTACAATTTTAGCTTAATATTGTCCATGTGGTGAATATATACCGTTTTGGAACGGGACACATTCTCTCTCTCTCTTTCGCTATTTTTGTCTCTGAATTTCAATATTTTTGTCTCTCTCTTTCAATATTTTTGTCTCTCTCTTTCAATATTTTTGTCTCTCTTTCAATATTTTTGTCTCTCTCTTTCAATATTTTTTTCTCTCTCTTTCAATATTTTTGTCTCTGAATTTCAATATTTTTTTCTCTGAATTTCAATATTTTTGTCTCTTTTTTTCAATATTTTTGTCTATCTCTTTCAATATTTTTGTCTCTTTTTGCCTCCCTATTTTGTCTCTCTGTATCTCTTTTATCTCTCCTATATTTGGATCGGAAACTGTAAACTTGCTGTCCGTCGTGAAAACTTGACCAAATGAATTCATACCGGATTGATTCCCTATATTCTTCCATGTAAAACCCATGTTCTTGTACCGCTCCCCACACTTTTTGTTTTGATTTCATTTTACCCACAAAAAAAAAAACTATCCAAGAACAATGAAGATGTAATAGAAGGAGCATTGAGGATGATATCAGCAAAAACGTGCGTCTCATTTTTTCCCCTAATGAACAATTCAAATATAGTGAAGAGATTCCATTTTTTTATGGTGGAATCAGGAGAAAAAAAGGATGAGGTTCTGTAGGGGGGAAGAAAGACAGAAGGAGATAAAAAGGAGTGAGAGTCAAGGTAATTTCAGGCCAAACCCCACACAATGGAGACAAATGGGACTTCAACGCTACATGCTGAAGATGCATAAACATTACAATTGATGCTAATCTCTGATTACAGGCCAAAGCCGGTAGACGTGCTCCATTCCATGTAAATTTAACCAAGAAAAAAAAAATTGGATTGAGGTGAGGATGAAAAAAAAAAATTTATTGTCCATTTCTTTCTCCATCTGTTGTTGTTGTCAATGCCAATGCATTATTATTGATTGTCTCAACACGAGATATTTTTTTCTGGTATTAAATGAGTTTTTTCACCTACAAGTTTTTCTCCATATCTTTAGAACCTGCCAACATCTTTTCACTTTTCTGATGATTTTTTTTCGCCCTACAAGTTTTAAGAAGAAGAACCAGCTTTGGGGATGGAATTGATACAAAAAAAAAGCAAGAGTGGAATTACTCCCTAACCAAATCCTGATTGTTCCTCCCTAAAAACATATGACTTTTTTTTTGCAAAGAAATATTGACAGGGCGAAAAAAAAAGTAGCACGCAAAGACTGGTTGGGGCAGCACGTTTTTAGAAATAAGACGTTTTCGTAAATTGGGCAAAACATTGTGAAAAAAGCGAAAAATTTTTTGGTGGTGCAAATTTCTCACGTCATCACCATTCCCTTTTTTTTTAATTTGGGTGTAAATTTTATTTAAGTGGATTATCTGTGGGGGGCTTACCAAAAAATAAAAAAAAAGATATTTATGTTTCCTTAAAGTAAGGAAAAATGCAAATAGAAAAATTTCACTGAAATTATCAAAACAATAATATGCTTACCAAAAGGAGGCCAGCGTATCCCATTTTACTAGTTCTTGGGTGTTTTTCTTGAACAAAAAATACCTGAAAAAATTCTATAACAATTAAACAAAAATTTAATTTATATAATTATTATCCTATCGCATACAAAAGTGCTTAAATACAAATATTTAATACATTCATGTTCCGAATGAATAATTATAAATAATTACCTTCTCGTTTTCAAGATATATTTGCTAATTTTAATTTATGCAATTTGGAACATTAGCAAAATTTTAACTGCTACAAATGGGAAATTTTCTGAAAAATTTTGCGAGAAAACTCAAGCATTTAAAACTTTTCGCCTCTTTTTGAATGAAATGAAAATTTGATTATATTATGCTCTTATATTGTATACTAAATTTAATTATATTGAATGCAAAAATTTTCCGGATTTAATCATTGCAATAATTAAAAACTGTTTTAAAATCAGATTAAATTATATATTTTTTTTCCGGTAATATGTACCCCAGAGCCTATAGGCACGTGAAAGCACGGGATTAACTTTGTATGATTAATATTTTAATTAATTTAATATTTTACATTTAATTTCTATACAGGAAATAATGAGAAGAACCAGAAATTAATGAGGTATAATTAAACCTACCCTAATAGAAATCCCCTGAGCAAAATATGTATCTGTCGAGGAACGCCAAAGGAAGGAATGTCTCCAAAAAGGAAAAGATCCAGAACACACCACCGGTCAAAAGATGAGACAAGACTGGAGTCTGATCTCTAAATTTAACGTGGTTTAACACTTGCTCATGTATAGTGGGAAGTACACAGGCAATTTATGTCCATGTGTAAGTAAGATGAAAGGGAATATCTATACCTGAGAAAAAAAATATTTCAACTCCGTTTTTCCCCCTATTGTATATAACTATTCATGTGTGCATACATATATGTAAATACTACCATTGTATTGGAGGTAGTGAAAGGCAAAGTGGATTTAGATACTCGAATTATGTATGTATATTTTTTTTTCGGAGCCGCCGCCAAGAGGATCCCCATATACATCTCACGTATCGTCTCATCTTCTCTTAATAGCAATAATAGCCTTTACAACTGAGAAAGTAAGTGCATATAGGTACACAAGGGCTTTTTGGAAACGAGAGATTTTTGCCATTGTCTCTTCCAGGGCTACCTTCTCAGCTTTAAAAGTTCTCCTTCTCTTAGCGTCTCCTTTGTCTTTCGTCTCTATGCACATACATTTGCTTGTCGTCTCTCCATTCCCTCTCTCTTTTCATATTGCCCTTCCTTTCTTTTTCTTTTTATTTCGTCTCTCTCTCTCTCTCTCTTTCTGCATATTTTGTCCCTTCCTTCTTTCTCCTTCCATTTATTTCTTTTTTCAATTCTCCCTTTCTCTTTTTCTCTCTGTTTTTCTCTTTATTCCTCTTGCTTCACCCCGTTTTTCTCTTTTTTCCTCTTGCTTCACTCTGTTTTTCTCTCTTCCTCTTGTTTCCTTTGTTTCTCTCTTGTTTGCTCTCCTTTTCTCGTTTCTTCTTGGTAAATATCTTCTTCCTTTTTTCTTCCCCGTTCCTGTCTTTTTTCTTTTCGTTTGAATTACTCCCTTGTTTCTGCTTACCTTTTTTTATTCTGTTTCTCTCTTTTTACCTCTTATCTCTTCTGTTGTTCTCCTTTTCTATTTTTCTCTGCTTTCCTCTTCTGTCTCTCTATTTTTCTCTGCTTTCCTCTTCTGCCTCTCTATTTTTCTTCTCCTTTTCTCTTCCTTTTCTCTGTTTTTCCTCGCCTTTTCTCTTCTGTTTCTCTCTTTTCTTCGCCTTTTCTCTTTTGTTTCTCTATTTTTCCTCTCCTTTTCTCTTCTTTTTCTCTGTTTTTCCTCGCCTTTCCTCGTCTTATTCTCTCTTTTTCCTGTACTGTTCTCTTCTGCCCATCTTGTTCTTCTCCATTTCGCTCTGTATCTCTTTTTTCTCGTCTTTCTCCCTCTTTCTGCCTATTTTCTCCTCTTTTTCTCTTGTTCCCTCTTTCTCCCTTGTTCCCTCTTCTCGTCTCTTTCTTACTTCTCTTTCTGTCTCGTCCTTTCTTTTGTCCTCTTTTCTGTTTATTGTTCTTTTTTTTTATATTTTCTCCGTTTTTTCGTGCTTTTCTCTTTTGTCTTCTGTTTCTCTCTTTTTTTCCTTTGCTTCTCTCTTTTTTCCTCCGTTTCTCTTTTGTCTCCTTTGTTTCGCTCCTTTTTTTTTCTCCTTATCTCTTTTCTCTGCTACTATATTTTCTCCTCTGTTTCTCTTTTTTTGCTTTTCTTGTCCTTCTGTCTTTCCCCTTTTATCCTTTCCTCTTAACATGTTTTCCCTCTCCTGTACTCTTGTATTTTGCTTCTCTCGTTTGCTTTCAACGACTGTAATGTGTACTATTTTGCTACGTTTAGCTTCAATACGTTCCCATTCTCACCGTCTCCTCTTGTCATTGTTTTAGGCCACTCTCTTGTTTCGCCTCTCTCGCTCTGTCTCTTTGTCCATCCCAGTTTTCAGATTACCATTGTTTTTTCAGCAACCCCATCCCTCGAAAAGCTCCTGTGGCTTCATCATCCCATCATTGTTATGACTTTGAACTTGAAAAGAAACGAGAGCATCCCTCAAAGAGTGATTATTGTGTGAATATTGCATAAGAGGCGTTGTTGCGCCTCCTAAGACCCAATATTGCTTTTTATTCATGCTTTTTTTTTAATGTTCCCATTCCTCTATACGCCTCGGACACGTTTGACAGAGCTGTGCGTGTGACTCTCTGTACGTTCTTGGGCTCCACGTTTTTTTTTTTTCGGACAGTCACATGCATTATTAATCAATAATTGCTTCTTGTTCTCCCTTCGATTACTTCTTGTTCGACAGAGGAATTAATTGTCATCTTCAAGAGACCTCATGTGGCTCTTTGGGAAGACTCCTCCTCATCCTCAGACACATTCTTTCACCTCCTCCTTGGCTCATCTCTCATGCAAAAATGTCCCTTATGTCTTATATGTCCATATGTATATGTAATAGTCCCAAGTATAAAGAAAAATCCGGGGTCTGTGCTTTTTAAGGGATTAATTAGTACATATCTTAAGCTTTATCTAAAGCCATTTACAATGAGGGTGTGCATCCAGGTGCAGAATTAAAAATTAAATGATTACAATTTTCCTATTCGGAATTCCTACAAGGAAGTATCGGGATAAATCTCCCTGCATAAATAATAACTTCCGCATTTTTTGTTGGAACAAAATATTAATTCGGACGAATTATTAACGGCTTTCAAATGACCAATAACTGTTTATTGGAGCCTCGAGAGCATAAATGCGGCCATAAAAGCTGTATCAATCTCTGTCAGAGCCAGGTTTAGCTCCACTCTTAATACAGAGCGTATTTGACTTAATAAAAACATTTTTTTACTCATAAAATTTCTAAAAATCCACGCAACAAATAGTTTTGGCAAAAAAAATGGTTTTTATTAAATAACATCTGTTTATACAGAGTTTCCCCGAAAAAGGGATGGGGCCAGATATTAAAAGCTTGAAATACAAAAAAAAAAGAAGACCAAACACGCCGTTTTCTGTAGTTGAATGACATGAGAAGATTTTTTTTTATATCCCATGCACGTTTTCTCTTTGGAATTGCCATTTACGCCCATATAAAGACATTTGGAGTCCATTAGCCATTAGCACTCAGGAGCTAATTGCCGGCTATTGTCCTCACGCATTATTCCAACTGACTTACGCAAGTAAACAATGTAAAATGCATTTCCTTGTCTTTTACATTACATTTATGGATTTATATTTAACTCTTCATTTTATATTATGCATATACATACAAGTACAGATACATATAAATAAGTATATGCATACAAGCTATACATATTAGCCACGTAATGCCTTGAATAAGCATGCCCTTCGCCTTGCAATGCGTGGCGCTTTTTTGTGTACGTTTATTTAGTTAAATCCCATCCCAAGTGCGTGAAAAGAGATTTTTAATATTCGAGTATTAAATTTATACATGCGTATATACATATGTACATATATTTATAGGCATTCTGCTTCGAAAAAATGGCAAGAAAATTTGCACAACTTATATTATTGATTAGTGTCATAAAATTTTCTGGAGGGCGCTTATTTCGTCCGAATTATTTAGCATTCAAACCCAAATTCAATTAGCATATAAGGAACATTTTTCGTCTAAATACGTTGATGAGGCAATCCAACGTTTTTTAAATTGATTTTGAATTTCTTGGAAGTAAATTATCTGCAAAATCCTCAAACTTACTTTGGGTATAATGGATTAAATTTCGCCACGTTGGTATTTATTTACAACAACGATCACGAGTGCCTTCGAAGCCCTGCAAGATGATCCAATCACCCATTGCCAAAAATAAAGGAAAATGGCCTTGGTCACACGATCCAGCTGGTTTTTTTTTCGTATTTTTTCCAAGCTAAAATATGAGACCAATCCCAAGAATCTACCATAAGGAGGTCATAAATTTCAGGGCAGTTTTATAGGAGCAACGCAGGTGTCCTGAAATTACATTAATGAAAAAAATGCCCAGCGAATGGGTGCGCTATCCCATAGATATACATAAGGCACCTCATCATCCATAATAGAGTGTGCATCATACCCACTAAAAAAGCAATTATGCAAAAAAAAAAAAATTGAATTAAATTCTGTCAGCGAAAACAATGGATGGACTCATTAGGGAAATTGTGTTGTGATTTGTGATTGAGTAATAATATGAGCATGAAAAAATAATTTGCGATATTAATTCCTCATGTTTTTTGCTCATGACATTGACGGCGGGCCAAACAAGGAGTGGATGGGACGTGTTGGCATTGTTTATTTTTGCTTGTCTCCCACAAAAATATTTTAATAGGATGAATCATGCCGAAGGAGATGTTCCTGGTTGATATTTTTATTGCTGTCCAAGTGCCGTTTAATTCCATGGGATTACTCACTCATTTCCTGGGACATGGAAGGCAAGCCTGGAAAATGAAGAGCTGGAAAAATTACGTCAATTTAAAAAAAAAAGTAAAGTAAAACAAAAGATTATATTCAAAAATGTATTTTAATCCGCAGAAATTTTGAAAAAGGATTTTTGCAGCTCAAAATGGAGGTGAGCTTTGTCGGACGCGATTTATTAATTACGGGCACCATTTTGGCACGTGACAAAAGAATTACGTCGTGGACATCTTCATCGTGCAAGCTGACGAAGATTTATTAAACAATTTATTTCAAAAGCAGCCTCCGATCGTACCTTATGCTTAAAGACTACAAAAATAATTTTGGAGCACTTATCCCTCGTCCAATCTTGATTTTGCCTCCTGGACATGACAAGGCAAGGTGAGCCACCAATTTTTTTTAAATACGTTTTAAGAAATCAATTTTTTTTAAATACATTTTTAGAGACCATTTTTTTTAATACATTTTTAGAGACCATTTTTTAAAAATACATTTTATAAGCCACTAATTTTATTTACTGGCGTACAGATATTCCGTGACAAAGGGAATCTGGAGTGTCTGGAAAATGTCCAGTCTGACCAGATTACCCATTCGCATGGAAGAGGTTGGGTCAAGATGAATTGTCCATGACTGGAGGCAAAACGTCTGAATAATTACGAACCCACCACTTTCTGGAACGTTTCTCACGTACAATAGAGAAGATGCTAGTCCAAGCTCTTCAGCAGTGTTCCAGACAATGTAATAACCCCCAATAAATTTTCCAGGCATCCCTTATATGGAATTTTGCTATAATAGCCTACATATGTGCAGAATACGTTCTCATTTTTGTTCTGTACATTTAGAATCCACGGAAAAGTCGAAAATTTCTCCTGTATAGCAATATGCAGAAATACAATTTTGACCCATTTGGCAGTTACTGCTATACAGCGAATTTTCTGTACAAGCTAGAAAGCGAATTTAGAAGGTTTAGATTTCATTTTTGCGCCATGAGAGGATGATATTTCATGGAAAAACAATCCTTAAAAAATTTCATGATCCTTTCTGCGGTCAGTACCAGGTACGATCATCTCTCCAGAATTAAAAAAAAAAAGATTTCATCCCCATAGAAAAAATCTTTTAGGGTGTGGTGGTGAATCCTCTATTTTTTTTTCTCTCCAGAAATGATGACCGACTTACTAATTCTAATAATAAATAATGAAAGACGTAGCAGTGCATGAGAGAAGAGCATGTGTGGTGTGAAAGCATGGGAAAAACTCGTTTCTATGATCTGTTGTTCTGGTGCAATTTATATAATAGTTTTGATCGCGATTGGGAGAAGGAAAAGTGAGTGGTTGGCCAAATGCGCGTACAAGGCATATGCGTATACATGACATTCAAAGATATTAAGTACAAGTTAGAGATAAGAAAGAGGAGAAAAAATTGTAATACTTAAATCCAATGATGCCTGTTCATACTCTCACCTGTACCTGATTTCCCTTTTGCTAATATTCCCATCCGTCAAGGTCATAATTGAGGATGAACTGGTTTAAGGATCATCTCCATTTTTTTCCACGTAAAATAAAAAAAAAAACGCATATTGGCGCAGCACATTTTTTTTATTGGTATTACTTTTGCCCCTGCAAATAGTGCAAAATATGAAGAAAATATTTACGAAATGGCTCGACGCACACAAGTCCTTTTTCTATCCTTTGTTTAGGAGAGACAGGAAAGTTTTTCCTGCGTAATGCAATATTCTAAGGGAGGAAATAAATTTCCCTCCATAATTGTATTGATCTGAATTGAATATAAATAAAATTTATTACACCTAAAAATTTTTACTTCGAAATTTCAAATGAACATAGAAAAAGACAGAATGGCAACTTAAGTGGCTTTATCATTCTGGTAGTTTGTGCCAAATTTTTTGGCGTGAATATACGGATAGGATTGCCGCTTCTTGTAAATATCTCCGCACACGCCCGGCGAGGGCTTTGGGTACTCCTAGAAAGGCCCGAATGTAACAATTAACCCCAGATGAATGTAATGTGAATAACAATAAATGATGGAAAAGAAATTCAGTAAAAATTACTTTTCTGTCAAATGTAAAAATGGATACATTTAAATGGATTATTTCTTCAAAAAAAAAAAAAAAAAACAAATTTGTACAAGATCCAACGTACCAGTTTTTTCTCAATGATATCAAATTGCTTCTCCATACAAAACAACTTGGGTTTGTCTTGCGGCACGCAGTCCCTGGGAAGATCTGGATCGCTTTCCCGTTTTCTGTGTGGAAAAATATAATTCCTTAATTTCCTTTCACCGTCGTTCTTTCCCTTCCTTCTGGGACACTAATACATTATATAATTGCTTATGTCCAGCAAATTTTTACAGCGTTATGCACATACAAGTGTATTTTAAGGGCAAATTTGTTAAGTCAATTTTGGTTACAAATAAAATGGCCACTTTAGAAAATTTTACATATGGTCAAATCTTACGTTCGGTTCGGATTCGGCTGGTACGTGAACGTCCCGGGTCTGGCCAGCCACCATTCGTACTCGGACCAGGCCTTGGCTGTAGCCACACAAAGGTCTATGACCTTGGACAGATCAGGCAAATATGATCTTGTGAGAAGCATCTCGTAAATCTTTTGCACTCCCATAGGCTGTGACCTGGAATGCAGGTAGACCCAATTCAAGAGAGCATTTCACGTGCTTTTAAAAATTAGCGCATTCGAAAATTTGTACGAACCAAATTTTAAAATATTTCCGCTGCTTTAAACATTTTCGTTGCTCTAATAAGCGTTTTCATTGTTCTAAAAATTTCCGCAGTTTTAAGAATGTTTGCTGGGTTAAACATTTCCGCTGTTTAAAAACTGTTCGTTGCGTTAAGTATTTCGGCTGTTTTAAAAATTTCCGCTGATTTAAAAATACTCATTGCGTTTCAAATTTCTGCTGCTTTAAAAATGTTCGTAGCGTTAACTATTTCGGCTGTTTTAAAAATTTCCGCTGATTTAAAAATACTCAATGCGTTTCAAATTTCTGCTGCTTTAAAAATGTTCGTAGCGTTAACTATTTCGGCTGTTTTAAAAATTTCCGCTGATT
>JAQGBT010004638.1:0-16073 GCA_034698585.1 Disparrhopalites patrizii
GCCTCTCTTTACTTCGTCTATTTTTCTCTTTCTGCCTCTCTTTACTTCGTCTATTTTTCTCTTTCTGCCTCTCTTTACTTCGTCTATTTTTCTCTTTCTGCCTCTCTTTATTTCGTTTATCTTTCTCTTTCTGCTTTTCCTTATTTCGTCTATTTTCTTTTTCTTTTTCTTTCTCATCTCTTTCTGCTTTTCCTTATTTCGTCTATTTTATTTTTATTTTTCTGTCTCATCTCTTTCTGCTTTTTCTTATTTCGTCTATTTTATTTTTATTTTTCTGTCTCATCTCTTTCTGCTTTTCCTTATTTCGTTTATTTTTATTTTTCTGTCGTTTATTTTTTATTTCCTTTGTCTCATCTCTTTCTGTCGTTTAGTTTTTATTTCTTTTTGTCTCATCTCTTTCTGTCGTTTATTTTTTATTTCTTTTTGTCTCATCTCTTTCTGTCGTTTATATTTCTGTTTCTATTTTTATCTCCTCTATTTCTTTCGTTCATTTTTCTATTTTTATCTCCTCTATTTCTTTCGTTCATTTTTCTCTGTCTCCTCTCTTTCTTTCGTTCATTTTTCCCTTGCTGTCTCCTCTTCCTCTGTCGTTGACTCTGCTTGACTGTTGTTGGATCTCCTCATCTCTCCTTCCGTCTAATTCTCTCTTGTTTCCCCCTTTCAGTAGGGCACCTTGCCTCTCTCTATGCATTCGTCCTTCCCTTGCCATTTTATTACCCAGTATGCTACCCTATTTGCCTGCATATTTTTGTCTGTCTCTGTCTGTCTGCCTGACTCTTTCTCTGTCTTTCACCCCAAGGCCACTCCTCTTTCCCAATAGGTACTCGTTGATAGGTACTCCCAATAGGTACTCGTCCCAATTACTTTCATTCATTCCCAGAACGTCTGCCACAGTTCACGGGCTATTGATTCTGGTTTTGTAAACAGTGGTATTAGTTGGTAAAGTATGAGATACTCAAAGTAAATGTTACCCAGTTAGATGATGCAATACATTGTACGTATCTATCTACCTCAAAATCATTTGTACTGAAAATTTACACAGCTATCTACCACAAACAATGAAGGAGTCCACGTGTAGTACATTTTATTCCCTGAAAAGCTTTTTGGTTCAAAGATACCACAGGTCCAGAGGGAATGGAGGTGAAGTAGTTAAAACGGGCGGACGGGGAATGATTTCACCACAACTTTTTTTTTCATACTCAAACAAATGTCATTATTACCTTTCCTTGGCCTTGCTCATTACATTGATATCACCCGATAACATAAATCACGCTTACGTCCTATTCCCCCAAGGAATAACCGTGACATTATACATCCTTAAAAAAATAAATGCTTGAGAGCCTGGAATATGTCCGTACACGCTGGGACACGTGTACCTTGTAGATAAAGCACTCATAAATGTGAGGGAAACCATCATGAAATAAAAAGGGAAGGGGAAACTCGGAAAAGGAAGGGCACAAGACGTAAATGTACAAAGAAAACAAGTTGGATGACCAGATAAATCATGGAAGTAGAGGAAGAATAAAAAAAAAGGAGAATGTGAGAACTAACTTCAGAAGCAAATATGAGTCTCTTCCTTTCGCCACCAGACAATGATGAGATTCTTGAGTGGCCTTCAAGTCCCAATTCTTTCAACAATTCATTGACTCTCAAACTTCGGGCTTTGGAGGAGTACTCATGAAAGCGGAGGGCAGCCTTTGAAAAAGACACAACAAGACACACTTCACATCACATTACGTACGTATTATACCCAAGCAAATAACTTATATTGAGGCAAAACAACAAAAAGAGTTCACAAAAAGAGAGACTTTTCACTGTTTTCTTTCCACCCTACTTCCAACCACCATTTCTCTAGTTTTGTCCAGCTAGACCTTCATAAACTTTCCTACAGTTGTGTACTTTCCCCTGCATGTATACGTATTTGCCCACGTATTTACACATTAGGGGAGAGAAGGCAGGGCAGACAGCACCACATTGCGAGTCAAATGCACCAGAAATACAAAAAAGAGAAGAAATAAAAAACAACTCTAAAGAGTAAATGCAACAGAAATAAAATAAAATTGTGTAGAAACTCGGAGAAAGCACCAAATGTATACGCTACAGGGGAACCTGGCAAAATCAAAACAAGAGAAAGCACCAAAGGATATTAAAAGGGAAACTATACAGAAAGCAAGGCAAGAGAAAGCATCGAAGGGATGTTAAAAGAGAAGCTAGCGAAAGCAAAACAAGAGAAAGCAGCAAATGGTTGTTAATAAGAAAGCCAGAGAAAGCAAAACAAGAGAAAGCAGCAAATAGTTGTTAAAAGGAAAGCTAGAGAAAACAAAAAATGGTTGTCAAAAGGAAAGTTAGAGAAAGCAGAACAAGAGAAAGCAATGCATTGAAGAGCGGCAAAAGTGAAAGAAAGAGAAACGTGACCTACAAATCTGACCAAAGAAGTCAGATCGACAGTAAATGAGACGATGAAGAAATAAGGATCGACGATGACATCGAGAGAGAGAGAAAGTGAAAAAGGAAGGGGAAATGAAGGAAATTCAGCAAACTCGGCAAGAGAAGGATCGAAAGAAATCTTCCTACCTATAAATGGAAGGTGACTTAGAAAGAGACACTTCTGGATAAAACGACAGCCAGAATAAGACAAAGCTACCAGGGAAAATTGAATGAAGTTAGTACAACTAAACAAATGTGATAAAGAAATATAAAGACGAGAGGAAGCAATATAGAATGAAAAAGAATAAATACTACTGCGGAACTACAAGGATAAAAAGGGAAGAGAATGTAATAAAGGAAGAGAAAGCAAATGGCCGGGGAAAAAGGAAGGATAATCGAAAGATTTCAAGCGTTGTGAAGACAGTGGAGTAACTAGAAGATTGGAAAGTCAGAGGAGCAAGAGAGAGGAGGAAGGGAGAGAGAGGGAAAGTTTCGGTGAAAAAAGTCATGAAAAGAATTCAAAGCCCACGTAAAAACAAGTGGAAAAGATGGGTGCCGTCTGCCCATATGTGTATGTATGTATGTTCAATGAAAAACATCGGGATGTAAGTAGTGGAGATAGGGAATAAGGGCCGGCAAGGGAGAGAGAGAGAAAGGGAACATGAACTAGAGAGAATCCTCAGATTTTATAGCAATAGTGGAGAAAATTGTGAGCGATTTCCAATTCCAAACTGGCAATTTCAAGACTTATTCAAGTTTTTTTTTGTGGTGACACATCCACGACGTGAGATTGCAAATCAACCTCTGATCTCCTTCCTCTTCCTGTCCAAGCTCTTTTCTCTCTTCCCTTTATCTTTTTAAATTTCTTTTTTCCCTCTCTTCCTCCCTCTCTCTCTCTCTCTCTTTCTAGTGTTTCTACATTTCGCTTTAAATCAATAGGAATACGATCAGGATGTGAATTGCCACCATGACTGCTTTTACCGTTGCATCTTCAATAGTTATATGACCACTATTACGGAAAGATCCTTGCCGTCCCTTTCTTTCTCTCTCTCTCGTCTGCTTTCAGTATTCTCACTTATTGAGACACGTGCACATATGAAGGGTGTAGAGACAAAACGGTTCAAGTCCATTTTCTTCGAACTTTGCTTGATTCCATTAAAAGACGTGTACTAGGAACGAGAATCTAACATCATTTCAAAGGTCATCACAAGTAGCCTAAAATCCACGCTCCGAATAGACTCAGAAATTTGAGTAAGCTTACCAACATCAGAGAATCAAAAAGGAGCCAGCCAATGAGTCCCCACATAAACCATACACCAATACTATCTGAAAAGGAACATTTATATAGGCAAAAAGACTGAGATAGGCCATTACCAAAAATAGAGAGAGAATTAAGTGAAAGGCAAAGACAGAAGCAATAAATAGAGAGAGACAGAACCAGAGCCTCTTGTTCAGGCGTGTGGGAGAGACAAAAAATAATTGCGACATGAGGGAGAGAGAAAAATAGGAAGAAAATAGGGACGAGGCGGAAAAAGCGAGACGGGAGTGAGGCTACAAGAGCCACTCTTGACTGATGCAAAAGGAGCAAAACAGGAGAGAGATAGACTGAAAAGAATGAGAGAACAGAGAGAAACAAAAAATAACGAGAGAACAGAGATGAGAGAACAAGAAAAACGAGAGAGAGAGAGACAAAAAGAACAAAAGAAGAGAGAGACACAAAGAACCAGAGGAAAGAGAGAGAAACAAAAGAACAAGAGAAAAGCGAGAGAGAGAAAAGAGAGGTAGAACAGAGCCAAAAAAGAGTGAAACAAAAGAGACACAACGAGATCGATAAGAACAAAAGACATTAAAAGCGAGACTGGTATAGACAAAATAAGATCGAAACATGAGAATGAGATACAAAATATATGACACTAAACTTTTCCTTTGAGGCAGGTTTTGCTAATAAAAATGCTTAATTTCAACATTTAAGTTCTAATCCGGTTTAGATCCACCGCATATGTGATATTAAATGTGCATAGTAAAGGTTAGTCGCAACCTTAGATTTGTTTAACTTTGGACGGTGGGAAATTTATTCCTGGACAATGTTTTTGTGCCGTACAGCACGGGCGTTCTACCAGTGCCAGCGTCTTTTTTTTCTCCGGTAAAATTGCCGGAAGTATGGACTTGAACCGTTTTGTTTACACACTCTTCATATGTGTATACACACTCAATAGTAAAGGGTTGTAGATGTTAAATTCTCACCATTTCCTTCCAAAATCTCTCTATATCTACCTCTAGTTGTCTCTGTCTCTTAAATTCTCTCCTTTTCCCTTTCTTCTCCTCTCTCTCTCTCTCCCTCTTCTCTCCTATGTTTCCTCTTTCCCGTCTCGTTCTCTCGAAATTATCGTTCTCTTTTGGAAGCCTCACCATGAATTCCAGATGTTCCCTGGTGGTCAGAGTTTCAACGAAGAGATTGTGCTGGGGAATGAAGGTTGACAAGCGAAGCATGTTCCCATCAAGTGGCCAGCCGTTGATTCGAATGTCACCTCGGATTTCGCCTGCAAAAGTAAACTTCTCGTTTGCATTTTATTGCCATCAATTGAAATGAAACTTATATGCACTCACACGTACCCACACATCACTTCCTTCTTTCTTCCCGCCTGTTTTTTTTTTCATTTCATGACACAGGCCCCACACAATCGGGGACCTTCCCCTCTTTTGCTTTCCCTCACACTTTCATTTTTTTATCTCCTTTTCCCACCATTCTTGCCGGTTCTTCCCGTCCTTTTCCCGTGATTTCATCACATCTTCCATATACGTATCTTTCTCCCTGTCAGACGTTTATTTTAATTCCTCACACTTTCTCTCTATCCTCCATTCTTTGTCTCATTCCTGTGTCACTTGATGCGCGTTCCATTCGTTAATTAATTTTCTGTCTCTTACTCTGGAAACACTCTTTGTTTTAAAATTCCACTGCTGTCACGTGTGTATGGAGTGAATACAAGAGTACAAAAAAAACTTTCTCCTGTCTCCTTCAAAAATTGTTTTTTTTTTCACATATTTTTGCTCCTTCTCCGGCGTGTCCTAAATGAAAGTGGCAGTTTTGTTTTGTTTTGTTTTTTTTTGCGAACGAAGTTGTTCATTTTGTTCTTTAACTGGTATGTACATACGTATCTGTCTCTATATATTATAATATGTAGATATGTAAAAATATATAACTTTTCTTTGATCAAGATAAAAATATCAAAAGCACCAACGGACCAAAGAGAAAGCTCGCAAATGATTTTTCTACGAATATGTCAATTAAAAAAACGTTGGTTAAAGCGAAAACATTCCTTGTTGCATCCCATGGCTATGTATACATATTATACATATAGTATGCATGTATCATTTCATCCATTACAGAATCGAATTAGGCATTTGTGTATGTATGTACACCCATGAAAAGTATGTATACGTCTAATGTACAAAAGGTATGTATGCATCCACAAGAAGAGTTGTTTGTCCATGTTTCTTGTATTTATTCGTAGTATAAATGGGAAGACTCGTGGTTGGGTTCCAGCGAGGATAAAATTCCTGTGGAGGGCCACAATTCCAGAGTTGGAGGAAGGGAAGAAATGGCCGTAATAATTTGTGTCTTAAACGAAATTTACTCTATCAAAAAAATTTGCATATACTGTCTCTCCCCTCTTGTTCCAGTTTTTTCTATTACTACTCCTCTCTCCAAGATTCACAGGCCAATTCCAAGCTGGAGGGACTCTCCGGGTGTGGTTGTGGCCTTTTCTCCAGCCATTCGTTTAGTATTCTCCCCTTTCCATGGCTTTCCATCCACATGTGAATGCTTCACCATCTATATTCCCTCTGAAACGTGTTTCTAATGTCTTGGGCGATTTAAATATTTCTCTTTCTTCTGTAAACGCTCGTCTCTATCTTATCTCTCTCTCTCCCTCTCCTATTTGTCTTACTCTGTCCCACTTTCTCGTGAGTGTCCGTATAGACGTCTCACGTGTTTTTTTCCTTATAGTGTTTATTCTCTCTACTGGAAACTGGAACAATTAGGTCTTTCCATGAGCTTGAGGAACATTCAGTTAGTTTTTGTTTAAGTTACTGTTTAGTGCCCGGAAATTCTAGGGAGGTTTTCCCTGGGATGCCCTCCTTTCAAGTTGAGGTGACAAACCTTGGTTTAAAACCAGTCTTCCTATAGCCAGGCATAGGGGTACATAGGATACATAGAATACATAGGATTACATAGAAGGATAGGGATAGATAGGGATACATTAGGTGGGATTTCAATTAAATTGCTGCTTAAGCCGAGCAATTTTTTTTATTATTTACGTTTCATGTGGACTTTCCACCTCATTATCATCTTCTCCTCCAAATTCTCTTCACGCCTCTCGCAAAAATCTGGGGATTTCCTGGTCTTTTTTGCCCATTATTACATTATGCCTTATTTTTCCACGCTTTCTCCTTAGTTCTTCTCCGGACTTTTTTTTCACTACCGTCTCCGTCAGGATTTCTCCAACGTTATGGTCGACGCCAAAATATTTTCTATGTGGTTTCTGCTAGAATTCTCACTCTTATTTACAACAAAACATTTTCTCACTGCGCTTTAATTCTGTCTAGTGACATATGTACCGATTTTTTTCTGTCTCTGGTACATAACGATGCTAACGTTTTTTAGCTTTATTTTTTCTGCTAGATAAGCATTTTCTCTTCCTTTCTTCACCCCATTTTCACCTTGCTTGCGCCTGTATTTTCTCCTATATTTAGTTTTCGAACTACAATTGAGCCCCTTTCTCAGTCTCTTTTTGATCCTATTTTTCGGTCTCGTCTTGAGCCTCTTTTTCAATCCCTTTTACAACCTTTTTAACCTGTATTTCAATTAATTTTTCAGCGGTTTTAACCTGTATTTCAGTTCATTTTGAAGGGGCGTCTTTAACCTCTTTTTAAGTCCCTTTTCTAGCTCTTTTTGAGCCTCTTCCAGTTCTTCTTTCTTGGCTGAACGTTTTCCTTTCCTTATTTGGTCAACTGCACTGGCACATACCTGTGCTTTCTCTGCTGAGCTTCCCCTTTACACGTACTCCTCAAATGAGGCTTGTTTCTCCAAAAATCTCAGAATGTCTTATTTCTTTACTTTTGTTCTCCCTTCCTTTTCCTCCCCAAAATTTCCCGACGCACATTGCATCTCCACTTGTATTTCTTCCTGGTCTCCGTGCTTATCTCTTTCTCCGCCCTAAATTTTCCTTTCACTTGGGCTTCCTCCTCCATGCAATTCTTCGTCTTGTTTGCCCACTTCCACTAGCATCTCCGTTGCCCCATTATTCCCTGTTTCCCCTCAAGCTGCCAACTCTCCATACTTGATTTTCACATCACTCTTTCACCTACAACTATTTCCTTTTACCCGTCATGGGCTAGAATCCTATCTCCTTGTATTCTCCCTTGCTCTTGTCCCCGTTATTTCTGGCTCTTCCCCACCCTGTCAACTGTCGTTCGTGTCACGGGTATGTGAGGATTTCAGAGGAAATTCTCGCACACTTTCTTGTCCTTTTAGTAGAGACCAAGGTCGGACCAGTGGTGTAAAGTACTCAGAGCCGTGAGGGATTGAGCTGGGATTCCAACCCACCTAGGACCATGATATAGCTCTATAGCTCCACCCCGCCTGGCTTTCAGTACCTATAAGGTCGTATGCAAGTGGTGTCCTATTTGGGTTCTATTTGAGTCCTATACATATCTTCCGAACACGGCATTAACATTCATGTATAATTAGTACAATAACACGTAAACAGAACTAGTATGGAAGCATGTAAATGTCTCATCCTCCTGAAGCCTCATTGCGTGGGCAAAAATTCGTTTACCGACTGCTAAGCTATAAGTATGTGTGGTTCATGTGCTGGCATGTATAAGAGTATGTTGGAACACGGGATAAGCACGGATAAGATACCGTATGTTTCAGGGAAAACGCAACCGGCTCAACCGCTCAAAACTTCTCTACAACAAGGCGTAGACACATGAGGTGAATAGCTTGTTGGAATGCGAAGAAGTCAAGCCTTGAGAATTGATAAGTATTTTTATTCAAACCCTTCCCATTTAAAAATTATGGCATGTGAAACGCGTGAAAAAAATCACATGTGGTATCCCATATGGGGGTTAGCAAATCAAAATTTACCGTTAGTGACATGACATTACATTCGAGGGTTTTCTTCAAGTATAATGTTAATTTTTCCGACATTTTTGTATGAATATTTCTAGATGAAAATGTCTATTTTTCATCCAGTTTTTCACTGTTCCTTCTTGTTCAAACCTTTTACGAGCACCAAAATTGAACTTCCAGCCGGATGTTTTACTCCGGAAAATCTTACTTTCCAATCAGAAATAACAATAAAGCTTGAATGTAAGCATTTGTAACAAGTTTTAATTATTCAGCTTGAATGTAAGCACTTGTAACAAGTTTTAATTATTCAGATCCTTTGCTGCTATGGCAAGGTCGTTGTCAAACTTACAAAATTAATGGTTGAAAACATATTCATCGCAAATAAAGAGCCCTTGACTAAAACAATATCGTCATCCTTTTGGGAGTTTCCGCGTCAGTAGGTTATTTGCGAAAATTTCTCGCGAAAAAAATCTTCATGCGGTTATTTTCCCATACTCGAATGTTTAGTAAAATAGCTATAATAAATATATTCATGAAAATTTTATAGTAAATAACTATATATTTTTGATTTGTAAACCCCATACATATGTTTAACATGTGATTTTTTTCCCATTGCGTTTCACATGTCATAATTTTTAAATGGAAAGCGTTTGAATAAAAATAATTATCAATTCTGAAGGAATTCTGAAGCTATGGATCTCATGTCTACGCCTTGTTGTACAGAAGTTATAAGCAGATGAGCCAGTTGCGTTTTCCGTGAAACATACGGTATATTGAATTGAATGTAATAACCACAGAAATTAAAAACCTAAGGCAACGTTGAGGAATCACAATTTTTAAGGTGACACATTCAAATAATAGACTAAGGAAATTGACTCCTATGTCGCCTTCTCCCCATGCAAAAATAAATGGATGGGAAAGTCACTCGGAGTCTTCCACATTTTTGTTTTGTCTTTGAAGCAGAAATATTTCCTCCCCCATGCTTTTGTTCCTCGTTAGGAGCTTTACCAATGAACGAATCGGACAACTTTCACGACTTTCACGGACTCAAAGAGGAATTGCGACTTGCTGTATATAATTTTCCCCGATAAATTATACTTTGTTTGTAGCAATCAGGTTAAACGTTTCTCTTCAAAGGTCTATTTTCTTTAGGAAATATAAGTTTAACAAATTAGAGGAAGATCAAAGACTTTCACATGGGGGAATTCGGACTCATTAAAAACTACCTCAAAAGACAAAACACATCGCTTGTAAAAGCAATTTAGCTGAATCGTAAGAAAGTGTCATTTTGCTGGGTAAATATCTGTATATTGGAAAACCCCTTGGACAATTTCCCCGAATAAAATATAGGAAGACTCGGCAGAGAAACAATCAATAAGGAAATTGTTCCGTGGAAGATCCTCCACTGAATTTACATGTGCCGGCACAATGTCAAATGCAGCTGTGATGAAAACAGTAATTTGTACCAACCAGTTCCCTTGTCATTTCTTCCTCCATCCATAGGATGATAAGATATACACTCCCCACACAAAATTACTAGGAGCAACTCCAAATAAAACTTTTCTTTTTCTCCCCAATAATTTAGACTTTAGTAGTTTTTCTTACAAAAAAAAAATAAGGGAGAGAACTGATGCTGAATACTAAAAAAAAATTTGCCCACAAGGAGGGCAACAAAACAACTCCATTACGTGTGCTTGAGTTCGTCGATCCCCCCACACCCCACCCATCTCCATCCAAAACTTCCTCTTTCGTCTTGGGTGAAGGAGAAATTCTGAGAATTGGGAGGAAGGAAATGAGGATGTTGAAAAAGGCATGTGGACCACAAGGGCTTTCCCCATAAAATACTAGAGAGGAGAAGAAGGAAGATAAAAAATGACCCAACTCCATTTTTTGGCCTTGCCACGTCTCCTTTACACAGAATTGGTTTCAACTACCGCATTTTTTACCACTTGCCACAGTCTAATCCGTAAGCGAATTACTCTCACAGCTTTCTCCATTTTCTTACCCTTTCCGTCTTTCTTTCTTCCATCCTTTCCATTTTACTCCATACAAGAATACAATTATTCGTCACTTTCCAAATAAAACTCATGCAAATATATTTATATGCATATACATATGTACATATATACGCATAGTAAAATGTATGTTGGTTTTACCCTTCCCTTTCTATCCCTCTCGACCACTTATATATGTATATGTATACATACTAGTGATATATTTGACACGAAGCGAACAGGAAAGGTGGACTTAGGAACGTCCTCAATCTCCCCAGCCAGAAAATGATAAATACTTGGTTTGGCTTAAGATTTAAAAAAGATGAATGAATTCCTTTCCGATTTCACTTTTTTATATGTATTGTATAAATAGGTAAGTATACTGTATAAATCTCTAAAGTCATCAGGAATACAGTATCTTACTGACGGCAAAATATGATTTCTCCAAAAACGTGGTAGACTTTTTACCAAAAACAACTAAATTAGTCTATTTATTTCCAAAATATCAACTAAAAATTCAATCACAAACTGACAAAATTGCGCCTTCAAAAAGACAACAAAAAAAACAATCAAAATTCAGGATAGGACAAGAGAGAGAGAAAAAGTTCAGTTGAGCTCCAGTTTTCTAACTAGCATTTTATTTCGTCGACATTCAGAAGGAATCCTCTGGAAATTACGGGTCATTTCCAAAGAGGGGAAAAATTATTCAAACTAAAAATACATTTATTTTAAATTAAAGAAAACAGTACAGGAAAAATACATACATATATGTACATACATGTACAAATTATTTTCCACTTTATTTTTCTCCTGGAGTCCTCTTTATTCAAAGAGGCTCCAAAACATCTTTTCGGCACGAAAATGCTTTCAGCCAGTGCTTCTCAAAAGATGTTGATAAGCTTTGGCCGGTCATTCCCTTTAATTAACAACAATACCTCCATGCTTTTCAGAGATACGCAAATTCCCATACCTTCCCTTTTTCCACAAACAAGGTTAAAACTCGGATGCATTTTTTACGCAGAATTTTCTTGCACAATATTATTACTATTATTACACTAAAATGTCCACAGGACAAAATTACTAAAAATAATCGACAATACATACGTATATGTATGTATATGTATGGTTACATAACAATATTCTTCTGCTTTCGACATTTATTTAATTAGATTAATTTTACATTTTTTTGTATTTTCACGAATGTTGGTTAACTGCAATCTCAATCTTTTAATACAGAATATGATTCCTTCATGTCTTCATTATTAATGATTAATTAATTATTCCCTATTAATAAACAAATATAGGTACTAGTTTTATTTCAGCGGTTCTAACGGCCCGCGGTAATAGGAGTGCACGAAGACTTGTAGTTTTATTGCGATTGTAAAAATTTTTTTAAACATTTTTTATTGCTCCAACTTCAATGGTTCTGTAACGTTGACGTAGATTGAGAAAATAGGAAATGTATAGCTATGCATATTTTGTTGTCCGTATCAATGAAATTAAGAATGAACCTGGAGGTGTAAATGAAATTATTGAGAGAGATAAAAGAGCAGGTGGATAATGGGGGCGGGAAGAGACGCATTTTGCAAATGGAATGCGCATTTAGAAGACGTCAATGAAGCAAAATTGAATTTAAGGCACACGTGGGTCACATGTCTTCAGTCACACAAGGACTAGAAAAAAAAGAATTGAACGTAGTTTGGAGATGTATAAATAAATATAGAGTAACCAAAACGAATTAGGACTAAGAAGGTAAATTTCTCCGCAATGAAGAGGAGGCGCGTGAGTTACATATCGAATGCCGTCACAGCAATTTTCTGCGCCTTTCGGGATGGCGTTCAAGTGAGACATAAAAGGCATATTTTCTTAGTAAATGTAAACGTCAACATCTCCCCCTGTCAAAGTGTAAATGTAAGTTATTTTTAATCCGAAAGTATTGAGTAGAAGATCAAAGGATTTTTGCCAATTGGATTTAATTTCCACTTCTCCGGCGTGTCTCCATCTGGACTTTTAATCCATTTACGCTCAGTCTTGTAAATACAGTGATCTTTTTGACCTAACCAAACGAATTTGTCTTACTTAAATCGATTTGGCACAAAATTGGTTAAAAGTGTGAAGGAAATTGGGACCAGAATCTTTGATAATATTTTAAGAACATTTTCTCTCTCTCTCTCTCATTTTGACACTACCCACCTTGTCCTTCCTGTGAAATCCTAATGGACAAATGGATAAAGGGGTAAAACAATTACCCTTTTATCCATTTGTCCTATCCAGAAATCCTTTTAAATAAATTGGAGTAAAAAGCAATGTTTTAATACAATGATAAATTTTTACGGGGGCACAACCTTGATTGTAATGGAATAAAAATTCTTCCACGTGTCTTTTGATTAGTGCTAATATGTTAAAAGTGCGAGGGAACTATTTTTGAATTGTGAATGACGCACAAGGTGGCTTTGACATATTTAAAAAAATCCCTTGTAACTCTCTGTATAAACTGCGAACAGGAATGGCTATTTGGCAGATTTTGCCACCTTTTCGTAAATTATCACCATTTTTGCTTGACATCACACATTTATTCTGGCGGGAATTGGAATAATATTTACATGTGATGATCAATTTGAAAAATAAGAGAAACATGCAACGCATTTTACTGGTTTAAGAAAGTGACCATAAAAATATTAATAGCAGCTTTTGGACGATTTTGATTTGATGGACATACAATATTCATAGATTGAAAAAAAGCCGTTATATCGTCCTGTCTCTCTCTATCTTGACGTGTCTGTTCGCACAATTTCCCCTTACTGTGTTTTTTTACCCCAGCAGATTTTCCTTCTTTTTTTCACTTGGACTGAGATTCACTATGAGGTTCCAATTCAATGGAAAGCACACGACCACATCAAAGAAAGAAATGTCGCCTCTCAATGTCAATGAAAAGAAGGGGGAAAAATCCTTTTTGAAAACCAAAAAAAAAAGTTATGAAGCATTCATGGACAGTTGCGTGTGTGATGTCAATCACCTCTTTCCTTATGTACGGATGGACAGAAAAAAAGATTTTGCTTCACCATTTTATGTCTTTGAAACACATTTTTCGTCTACGCATATGTCTGAGAGTGAAAGTATAACATAGAACCATTTTCTTTACTATGATCTTGATGCCATCCTCTCAAATATTTTGTTTCCAAGCTCTTCAGCTCCTTCCCCACTATTTCTGACCACCACCAAATGTATAGAAAGATTGACTTTATCCCTCCATAGACCTCTTCCTCCATACAAAGATCCCCCTATTCCACTTTGAGCCAAACACGTGCCTTCCTTTCTTTTATATACACATCCAAGAAAATCCTTCAAGGCTGTTTTTTTCGGCATATTTTTCATCACAAATATTTCCTTCAATCAAGACGATTGCCCTATGATGGAAATTAAGGAATTCCCCTTAATTTTTTCTAGACCAAATGAACATCCAAATTTCATCTTAAGTTTTCTCCTTTGAAAAAGGAAGGACACAATTTTTTTGGGGATATACTAGAACTAAAAATGTTTAATCACTGGAAACGCCTCTCCCGCTCCTCATTTCCTTTTACTTACCAAGGAGAAAAATTGTGGGGGAAAGAAAAGCTTTTCGTTGTTATTTGAAATGGATTTTATCGTTTACTCCACCCTCCCCTTCCTCGCTCTCTCCTTTTTTTTTTTTTGTATACACCCATAATACACTTTCTGTTTTCAATAGCCTTGTAATCTATACACTTACCGAGGAATTGTGAGAGAAATGCTTTTTTTTTTCTCTCGAACCCCGTACCACTTCTTTCTTTCTCAGGGATGCGTGGCAGGGAAAAGAATAGGGAAGAAAGAAAAAAAAGTGTAAGTGTATGTACTGTCACTGCCACTTCTCAGGGGCTATATAACTCTGTAAGGAAGGGAAAAGGTTTTTTTTTTTTTTTTATTCTTATATCTTTCAAAGAGGACAATATGGGAGCTTACCTGGTTCCACAATGGATTTCTCTCGCTTTTCTTCTTCCACACTGACATCTCTAATACTAGCACTAGCCTTTCACATGGACCACCTACGGTTCCGCAATGATTTGGCTACGTACACATTACACCCAACAATTCTCTGTTAGGACATGGACGATTCTATCTAATACTCTTCTTCTCTATCACTACTCATTCTTCTGGGCATGGAGCCGTATGAGCAAGTTACAATCCCAATTCTCTAATATCCTCTCTCTCCCACCAAAAAAAAAGTGTCACTGACTTCAACCTTATGCCGGGCTTAGGCATGGGGGCTTCCTTGGCGTGGGGGGTAGAACAAGTCATTGTGGGGCAACCGGATATTGGGAGAGGGAAAAACAAAAAGAGACGGAGATAGATTGTACAAACAGGATATCGAGAAGAAGAAATCTATTCTTTAGAAGAAGAAAACCATGCCATGGACATGACGTATATGTAGAAAGGGAGAAAGAAGGAAATTATGGAAGGATGCAGAAAGGTCCATTCAAGAGAAAGGTACAGGAGGGGGAAAGAGAGCTAAGGAGAGAGAAAGCAAGGCAGGAGAGAGGCAGATAGAAAGAAGAGAAAGCTGAATAGAAGATTTCAGACAGAACGGTGGAGATCGAGAGAAAATATTGAAAAGAGGGTAAGCCGGAAGTAGAGGCAAGAGATGAGGCTTCACAGTGATGAAAGAGGAAAGTTGAACAGAGAGAAAGCAGAAGAGAGAAAGAGAATTATGAAGAGACGCCAAGTGCGATAGAATAAGATATTGATGCACAGAAGTAAAGAGAGAATGGGATAATTAACAATATGAGAGAAAATTTGAACAAGAGGAAGAGGGATACGGGAGGGAACAGGAATAGGGAAAGAAAGCGAGAGAGAGAAATAGAAAGAGGGAGAGAGAGAAATATAAAGATGGAGTGATAGAAATATAAAGAGGAAGAAAGAGAAATATAAAGAGGAAGAAAGAGAAATATAAAGGGAGAGAGAGAAGTATAAAGAGGGAGAAAGAGAAATATAAAGAGGAAGAAAGAGAAATATTAGGAGGGAGAGAGAAATAGACAGAGAGAGAAAAAGAGAAAGAGGGAAAGAAAAAGGGAAAGAGAGAGCAATAGAAGAGGGAGAGAACAAGAGCAAGAGAGAGAGAACAATAGAAGAAATAGAAAGAGAGAAAGAGCAATAGAAGCGAGATAGAAAAAGAGAGAGCAATAGAAGAGGGAGAGAGAGAAAGAAAAATAGAGAGAGAAATATAAAGAGAAAGAAAAAGAAAGAGAGAAATATAAAGAGAAAGAGAAATATAAAGAGAAAAAAAATAAAGAGAGAAGTATAAAGAGAAAGAAAAATAAAAAGAGAAATATAAAGAGAAAGAAAAAATAAAGAGAAATATAAAGAGAAAGAAAAATAAAGAGAGAAATAGAAGGAGGAAGAGAAAGAAAAAATAAAGAGAGAAATATAAAGAGAAAGAAAAATAAAGAGAGAAATAGAAGGAGGAAGAGAAAGAAAAATAAAGAGAGAAATAGAAGGAGGAAGAG
>JAQGBT010004639.1:0-16071 GCA_034698585.1 Disparrhopalites patrizii
CTCTCTCTGGTATTATGTTACACAGTCTGTGTTTTCTTAGGCTGGAATGCTACTGGGTGAGAGACAAATACATACAAGTGTGCGACGTAAGTACATGTGGGTTTATTATGATCCTCCTATTCTTCCCTTTTCCTCTCTTGGTGGTTGTGACACTCAGTTTCTTTTTCTTTCACCCGTCTTATTCTTTTTTTTTTTTTTTTGCTTTCCCTTCCTTTCACTCTCCATCTCTCCGTCATTCCGTCTTTCTCTTCCCCTTTCCATTCTTTTCCATCTCACCGAGTCAGTAACAACAAATGCAGGATCTAATAAAACTTGTCAATGCTATACACTCACAGTGTCCTCTGACCAAGCTCTCAGGTGTTTCTGTCACAAGACGGGATCGTTCCATTTATTCCTCACTTGAATCAATTTGGTCATCCTTTTGACTTTCCTTGTCTCCCAGGATTTTCCCCTTGCTTTCTCTCTCTTCATTTCTGGGTGGCATTACACACCATTCCATCTCCTTCTGCTGGCCACCCGACCAAACTCAAGCATCTTTCTCCCACACATTGAATAGTGATGGTTGATGGTCTTTGACAGATTCTACACTCTCCTCTCCTCCTTGCTTAATACCCTTTATCTAAGTCCAGGATATACCCTCCCCTCTCACAAACATGAGTATATAGGGTTGAAGTACATACGTATATATCTATATATGTACATACATAAAAAAAAAGAGTAAAAACCAATTTTATTGGATGTGCATGTAGATAGATACTGGCAACGATGGTTGCGGAATCGGATTCATTTTCAAATATGAGAATCTATCCTCGATCCTCCTCCTCCGTCTTAGCCGGAGTCGTTGATGGAAAAGTAATGTGTTTCTTGATGAGAAATTGATGGATGCTTACTTGAAAAAGTAGCGGCCCTCATGGTATCCGAAAAATGGAACGGTGTAAGTCATCATCCAAATATTGCCTCCGCCGCAATCAAAATAAGGCTTGCTCCACTTCCCATCCTCGTAGGTCACGTTTAAAATCTCATCTTCCACGCGATCCGTGTGAGTGGACTCATTATAGGCGTATGAGTTGTAGCCTGGAAGCAACACACAAAGAAATAAATAAAATCGCACATTTATAGGAAGAGATAGGCTCTTTACCTCCTTGATTCCTATCAAGCAACACACACGCTCGTACATCACAGGCATTCATAAAGATATACCAGCATAACTATGCATTTCCATTTTTTTTTTCACCACCAATAAACTTTAACTGTTTTGGGCAGTCGCATAAGACATGTTACCATGTCGCTTCTGGAGGCCATGGTGAGGAAGAAACATTTGGTAGAAGAGAGCGATTAGTTATGATGAAGATACCGCATAATTTGGCTACTCTTGCACGCAGTCGCCCCGCCTACTTTTTTTTGCCCACAAAAAAAAAAAACTCAGCTACAGTGCAAATATTTGACGTCCTATGATGAGTTTATATTTGAGAAGAAAAATAAAGACAACGACCAGCACACACCAACCGTTTTTTCTTTCCCAAAGATCCTCTTTCCCCATGGAATCCCCTTAGGCCCCTGTGCTACCACACGACAATGACTCTCTCGGCAATTCCCTTACTCGAACAAGTTGCTCAGGAAAATTTGTGGGTACTCGTAAAGAGTTAGAGAGAAAGTTTGTTTTTCCACAGGGGGAGGGGCAGAGAAATATATATCTACCGATAATAGTGAATTTGTACAAACACTGAAAAATTGCCACACGGTTGTCATTCTCATGTGAATGGAGAAAGTATAAGAGTATGACAGTATGCGTCATGTTCCACGAGGATGGATTAGCCTTTCGTTATTATGCCACGTTAGAGCTTTTCCCTCCATTCCATGATAGAAAAAAAAAACCAAAACCTTCTCCATCAAAGCTGGAGGAATTAGGAAAAGCTAATTCTTCCACTCTTTTTCACTCCTTTACGTCACATTTCCTTCAAAAACCGAATATTTCGTTTGACTCAGTATACATTTCCTCCCCAGCGGATCCTTTCCTCACCTCCTTCCGATTTCTCAACGACTTCTCTTTGAATACCAACAAGATTCCCCCCCCCTTTTTTTCACTTTTTTCCCTCTACCTCTCCAAAGCTTTCTACGAGTAGATACAGAGGCGGTGAGTGTCGCATTAGGAGAATTTTTTTACATGGTAACAAGCTTGTAGAATATACACGGGCCACAAGGGCCGGATTATATAAAAGCCTCTCGTTGTAGGTTTTCTTTTTCACCAAGTACTTTGGAGGTCTGGCAAGTAGTAATGGCATCTTCTTTTTACTACTACTTTCTCCTTCCTTTGATTTCCTTCATCCTCCCTTTACACACTCCAGGGGGAGGGGAAAAAAAAAGAAAGCTCACCTTCAAAACGATTTTGCAAAAGAGAAACTTCCTGTCAAATAATACCATGCCACTCTCCGCGACCTCACAACTGCAATCTGAGCTCCAGGCATTTTCCCCCCGTGCAATATGTTCCGAAGGCATCTTTCTCATGCATCCCAACGGGTACGGGCTTTACACTTGTGTCTCCCTGCTAAAAATTCAAAACGCTCCCCAATTCAAATAATGCACGTCTATATGGGGAAGGAGTTAAAACTTTAAAACAGGCACAGGCTTTCATCCGTTGGCTTTAGAATCCCTTGAAAACTTTATATCTCCATCATATAAACGCATTCTATACATGTGTGACATACCCATATTTATATGCGTATATACACATTTATTATTGGAAGAAAACTCTACTGCTGTCTGTCGCTTCTGTATTTTTTATTAGCGATTGTACACACACATATATATAGGGAAGGGAAAATTATACCAAAAAAAAAAGAAAGTTTCGATTCATGCCAAGCACATGTGAGCGTCTGGAAAAAGGTAGATGCGAATGAATTATGGCACCCTCACATTGCCTTGACGGGGAAAAGCTCCGTGCTCATTCTTAAACTGGATGGACCACCAGCGTAACAATAAGGGGAAAAAAGGAGAGAAAGCATAAGAGATGGAAAAAATTATGAGTTCTCCCTTTCATTTCTCTTGCACACACGCTCTCTCTCGATCTCCTCCTAAGCTCAACGGTTGCAATTCTCCATTTAATTCACTGCACATTGACACTTTAGATGAATCATCTCCACACAGTTCATCATCGCCCCCAAGAACTCATCGACAACAGCATGTGGCCAAATGTGGAGGGAGAACGGAGATAGAAAGAGAAGGAGAGTAAGTGTTCCTATTACACTTTAAGAAGTTTCCTTAGAAGTGCTTTTAAAGGCTTTCTCCCGTAAAACCAGACTAGCCTCCTCGGCTTAGCAGCTAATGTTTCCCTGATCTCTGAGCGGAGAATCTTTCATTTATTTTCATCCAAAATTGACACGGACTAAATAGACCGGGAAAAGTTCAAATTCTCCTAATGTTCGGGAGGCAGTGGGAAGGTAGATTACTTTTTTTCCGTCTAAAAATAGCAGCGGAGGGAATCTTATATAGATTCTATCTTTTGCATTTCAAAAGTATGACCCTATTTTTTACCCCTTATTGAAGCTTACTGCAAAAAACAAAATTAGATGGTCATTTTTTCTCCACGGCCAGAAAAGGGATTTGAGTAAGATTACTTCCAGGAACTCCTTAGTTCTTGTGTGACTGGAGGAGAAGCTAACTTGACCTTTCTTGAAGTAGTCTCAATAGATCCTTCGTCAATAATCCAAAGGAGTCAAATAGTGGTTTTTCTAGGAAATCCTGTTTCTTCCACAGAAAAAAAGAAAGCCACGCGTGCTGGAGTGGAAACCAAGGTGCGGGAATGTCCAGGGAGCAAATCTAATCTTAATGCTGTTAGTCTACCAATTCTTTGCCATTGGATTAATTGGAATATTTGTTCGTATCCTTTCTCCTTTTATCGCCTCCTGTCTCTCTTTTGTTTTCGTCTGTACTCTCTCTTTTTTCCGTCTGATTTCTTTCTTTTCTTTCTATGGTTTTTTCTCTCTTGTTTCTACAAAGGCAAAGGGGTTCGTCTGGCTAAAGCCTGGTCAAGTCGGGGATGTAGAAGCTTTGGAGCTCTAACTCTTCAATTCGGTGGGAGTCACATCAAATGAGGTTTATGTCCTGGACTGCAGTAAAAATCCTACGTTGCCCCAGCCTATGATTATTTTCCTATTTCCAAAGGAGAGGAAATCTCCTGTTTCGTCGTTCCACCCATAGAGGAGACGTGATTTTTTTTGTCACAATTACGATAGTATTTATTAGAACTAGCCAGCGTGTAATGGATTAATGTTAAATTATCACACTCGCTCGGGCAGCAAAATTTATTTCTAACGAGATTCTGTCGTGCTTTTTTTTATTAGTCCTCCCAAAAAGCCTTTCCCATACACTGCCAGTAAAGAAAGAGAGGCTTTATTGGCAAGGGGAAATACTTTAATCACCAGCAAGCAATAAATTTGCCAAAAAATTTGCTGACTCCTTTTGTGGCTGGACAAACTTTGTATAAATACTCACTCGCGCCTGTCTCATGTTCTTCCTCCAATAAACCCTTCCATATTTTTCACAAGTGCCGCCTATAGTTTAGACTCACATAAATTCCCACTAAATTCCCATTCATGTGCCCCTTCCCCCTGCAGTTTCTCGGGGTTCCATGGAAAAAAGACTTTTTCCTAAAAGGCACAAGGTAATAAATACTATGAAAATATTGTATGATGAGGTGTTCCTCTGAGCTCTGGTTCTTACTTTACATGGAGTAAAACCTATCTTTTCACCGTGGACTTTTCAAGTAAATCCTTTTCCGTGTACATGTTCCAAATATGAGTGAGTGCCTGTGTGTGTGTGGAGAGAAATCCTTGCAGTTGAATGATTGCATGAAGGCATCCTGCAGGGCTACTATACCGCTCTTTTCCCATGTTATAAATGCGGGAGGGAAAGATAATGAGCGACCGGTTTCGGGGAAAGTCCTTGTTTAGGAAAACCGATTGCATGGGAGAAATCATGAGAAATCTCGGGGAGGGAAGAGAGAAATTGCTCAAGCACACACTCGATACATGTGTGGAAGTTTCCATTCGAGCCAAGCGAATGGAAAGATCTGTTAGCGAACAGATCTTCCTCCCAGAATTTTCAATAATTCAAAGGCGAGGATTAGTGGGCTTGGCAATTTTTAATCATCCAGGCATCCGGCTTATTCTTCCACCAACCGTCTATGGGATGGAACACGAGTAACTTCGACTTTCCCGCTCCCACTTAATTACACTGTTCTGCAATTGGCCAGAGGGACTCATTCTCCAAGAAATTTCCATTTTTAATCCCAGCAAAAAGGAGCGGAGGGGGAGATGTGGAAAAATCGCTTCCTAATACATGCACGTCCGTCGTCGACTAAATGCGACGCTGAAGACACGAGACACTGGGGATAGGACAGGGAGAAAGTATTATTGTAAAAAAAACGGGAGAAAGTATTATTGTAAAAAACTGGGAGAAAGTATTATTGTAACCAGGGAAAAGTTGGAGATGGAGAGAAGAATGCGGGCTTATATCCAAATAGTTACACTGTTGTTAATAAAAGCGAATGAATTGTGTGTGTGGGGGGGGGAGAGAGTGAGAACACAAAAGAAATAGGGAACTTTCTCTCCCTTCCACCTCTCTCCAATTGGACCTCTCTCGAATTGGAGGATGCCATTAAATGCAAAATGGAGCGTTTCTCGCCAATTTTAAGCTACAGTGAAAAAAAAACAACTTGCTCAAGTTCGGAAAAATTATCAGTCTTCTCCTGCAGAAGCAATTACGGAGGGAACTTCGTTACATGGAGGTGGAAGGATGACACTACAGGGACTCATTATTACCCTAGTAGCTCACTGCGGGCGGGAATACATCATGTTCATTTACATCCATGCTCTCACTTTCCCTCCCAGTAAAAGTGAAAGTAAAAAGCTACGCGGAAAGAGATCCATGGATTCTCCTCTTTCATTCAGTGAAGCAGGACGTTACTCCATCACTGTAAAGAATAAGTTTTTTGGGTGGAGGACATCTACACACGGCAACAGGAAAAAGGTTCCTACATATCCTGCGTGTGGTTTTTTTTAGAGAGCAAAAGTCAGTCACCGACCAAAGTAAAATCCAGGAGCGGTGACTTCAAAACTTTTTTCACTGCACATAAAATACACATCAGGGAAAGCTACTTTAGAAACTTGCTCCATCCTTTCCTCCGCCGCCACCAAAAAGAGAAAGCCGCAATTCACTGATATAGTAGTATAAACGTGTATACAAGGGGACAATTTATTTCATTGTCGCCTGATTAATTTTTAACCCGATTCTCTCACTCCCTCCCACAACTGAGGAATCTGATGACCTTCGATGTGGACGCTTGCCACGAGAGATGGTGAACACCTTTCCGAGGGACATTATTACTCCCTCGTCATCACCAGTTCGGACATAATAGCTAATTATTACACCATTCTTTAGAAGAAACGGCCACGTTATCTTAAGTGTTGGTAAGTGCCTCCCCTCCATAAACATGCATGTGCTGGGCTATTTGTGTGCCCAAACACAGGCATTAGTATTTTATGGAGTGGCTGAAAGGCATTTCATGTCCTCATATTGCATTAAATTTGGCAGGAAGGAAGAATTAATATCCCCCTTTCTCTCACAAATTATTATTAGTAGGATAATAGAAATAATTAGAGGAAATAAATGGTATTGAGCTTCCCTTTATGCAATTTTCTGGAGATAGACAGAGAGAGAGAGAGAGAGAGAGAGAGAAGAGAGACAGAAGAAGGAAGAGGAGCGAAAATGGGTTCGTGAGAGACTTCATTGTCAAATGAGTGAATAGCAATAACATTAGCATTGGAACTGGATGACTCCAAAGGATTGTCACTCCCTCTCCCTCCTCCCCCCCCAAAAAAACAAGTTAGCCCCAGTAGTGTAGTGTAGTTTATGATGTACTAAAAGAGTGACTTGTGAGGCTTAAGCGGATCGTTGTGTGAGATGGAGAGGAAAAAAATTGGAACTTGCAGTTAATCAAGAAAGTCCGAAACTCTTGCATAACGAGCAATCAAGTTTCTCGAAAAAGATTGGACTTTTAAAGTGTTTTCAACTCAAAAGGCTTTCAAAGACTGGGTGATTATGAGAGAGTACAGTCCGTGTCAAGCAGACGACTAACTTTTTAATCAAATTACCAAAGGTTCATTTTACAATCAATCGCGAGCATCTTTCCCCACTCATAGTAAGACTAGATACATACATACAACTATCGTTCTGTTTCAAGAACTAAAGGCAGGAGAGTTCTTGGGGCGACGACAAGAACTGAGGACGACAAGTATATCGTTGAAGTGGCAGTTAGAGAAGATTGGGGGACATTATATGAGCTCTCTACTGCATGGTCTTCTTTTTCGTCTCTCTCTCCATCTCTCTCTCTTTCTCTCCCTCTCACTCTTCACTACCTTCTCTCTATGGAACTTGTGTTCTCTCTCTCTCTTTCTTCCCCCTTCCTTCTCTATTTCAAGTGCGACACGGAAAAACTTGCCCATTTATGCGTACACTTTATAATTTTGGTCGTGCGTATACATATGCATGTATACTGAGTAGAGTCGCTGTTACGATCTCTCTCTCTCTCTCTCTCTGTGTCTCTTTTTACTAAATCATAGCCCTTCACAGTTTCCTCCACCACCTTCTCCATCTTCTTTTTTTCCCCTTTACACTCATCCCAAGAACTGAAAAAGATCTCACAGGATACTCTCTCACACTACATAATAGAGAGGAAGAGACTTGCGTTAGTGAAAGTTTAGCTCTAAGGCCAGGGGAAATTCCATTGCACTCATCCCCTTTTTTAGCCTCTTTTCCAAGCTCTCTCTCTCTCCATCTCTCTCTCTATCTCTCTAAATGCACATAAAAAAAGGGAGTTATGAGGAAAGGCCTTACCTTTGGTAATCTGGTTATAGTTTTTAATAACTTTCTCCGCGTTACTTCTGGCGATGAAGAACCACTCGGAAGTATTGGAAAGGTATTTGTATTCCACTGCCAGGTCTTTGACGAGAATGCTGCCCTCGGGCAGTCGATAGGCGAATGGACAGAAAAGGGTGTAGTTTTTGTATTGGAGCTTATCGTAGCAGTTCCCCGCGGCAAAGATATCATCATCAAACTCGATCATGGAAAACAAATTTGCATGGAGCAAGTACTCGGACTCGAGGACTTCGGGTTCAGCATATTTCCAGAGTCTCGTCAACATATTGGCTCGATTCACGGCCACGTTCGCCTCCAATCTGAATCGTTCCTGAGCGTAGCGGTCCACGACCCCTTCACCCAAGCTGAAGGCCGTCCCCGCCGTGCAGTTATCACCCAGAGTATGTTGTGTCTCCACGATCCGAAGAAACTTCGTAACAATGTCCATGTCGGGCTTACTCCTAATATTGGGAGTTTGCTTATTCGGGGTCTTGAGAGCAGTGTTGGAGCTCTCCTCAACGACTTCATCTCCTTCATTCCCTTCCACCTCCAAATGAGTATCCAATTGGCCGCGAGTGTACTTCCCGTCCTCATTCGTTCCCAGGGAGGCGTAATCATCCACATCCTTGACGGAGGAGGATTGAGATTTGTTTCGTCCATCCTCGAAGCCACCCTCTTCAGTCTCCGGAAACAAATTGTGGCCCTGACTGGTGCCTATGCCCAGCAAGCCGGTCGTCTCACTATGCCCCTCCATGGATTGTTCCATCTTTTGGGGCTCTGCCATGATTTGATTCCTTGATGTTTCCGAGGAGGATGATGATGGCCATTTAAAATCATCTCTCCATGTAAGGTTCCGTAACGAGGGACTCCCATCCGAAGCGTTAAATTGTAAGGACTGAGTTAGCGGCATCCTTAATTTGGACCGACGAAATGATTTGGAGTGTGACGAGGAAGAGGAGGTTGGGGACACAGTGGAGCTCTGATTGTATCTGCTGGAGAGAAGGTTTGAGAAGTTGGCTAGCTTGGAGACTACACTATCTCCCCCTAAATTGTCCGCCGGTTCCGGGGGACGTGTCTTATTTAGAAATATTTTGAATTTCTGCATTTTGATACTGTTTACGTCCTTGACAATCATCTGGGGCTTCCCAAAGATAGCATCATCCTGATGAGACCCTCTGGATTTGGGGGATGTTGCCACCGTTTGCCGGAGACGGAGTTGATTCTTGTCCCCGGCCGACGGCGTGGTCGCCCATGAATTCTTATGATCCGGTGTGATGTCCGAAGGAAGTCGGGCTGAGTGGGCCAGTGGATCATCTCCAGGCATGCTGTCAATGTCTACCAAGGGAAGGGGTGGAACGGTCGTTGCCTTTCGCTTCGGCTCCTTCGTCGTCCTCTGGAAGTTTCTCCGAGACTTGAAATGACGGATACTTGAGATTACAGGGCCGTTGTTGTTGCCACCCTTTTCCAGTTTTGGAAGACGTTCCAGCAACTGCATCATCGGCTCCTGTTCACGTTCTTCAATGTCCTCCGTGGAGTGACTCAACTGCGACTTGGTCGCGGCTGGGGTGTGCGTGGATCCCAGGCTCTCACTTCCTGATGACAAGGATGAAGTGGTCCCCGCCATGGTGCTCGACACCGGCCACAGGTCCTCCCAGCCCGTGTCTTTCTTCTCCGTGACATGGGGCAGTTGATTGTGGACGACAGGAGTAAGAAGGAGGAGGAGGGGGATGAGAACAATCAAGTACATGATGATGGAAGCTTGATGACAGATTCACGTTTCAATTTAGAAGATTTAAGAAGTGATTTAGGAGCCATAGATTTCAAGCTCCTTTCCAGTTCCTGCCAAATTGAAGAAGCTAAGACAAACTTGGAACAAATGATTGCAAGGAGCATGGTCCTGCCTTGACACTTACATTGTGTGTCACTTTTCCCCTGTTCCTTGTCACAGTCGGAGGGGCTTGTTCTAGAGACAGATGACCCATTTGCTCCCTTCACATGTTCCCTAACCGTGACTTTGACCAGGTGATTCGGAGAACTATTGGACGTGTGGATACACACGTTCCTTCTTTGCCCTTCCACCTTCGGGAGGGGGGAAACTTGTTGAGCCTAGACTTGGCTAATGAGGTAGTTGGGCTGGGGTATGTGCCATGGTGAAAGGCATGACTGGGGCGAACGGCTACGAAAAGCTCAGAGGAGACCCAGAAAAAAAAACTTTACGAGGACAAGTACATGCGTCTTCCCTTATCCAGAACCCTTATGAGAGCCGTAGGAAGTAAGTATTTTAATCCATGAATAGGAGACACTCGGCTCTCGTAAGTCATTCTTCACATTCTTGTACAAGGGGAGAGAGATAAAGTCTTTGCGAGCACATGTTAATAACATGTGTGCATGTCAAAGTCTCCAGTAGTCAAGGGCTTAATGAGGAGTCGTAAAAAGTTGGACTAGTCGACGACTTCCTTCCTCTGAGGGAAAGTCTCTACGGAATGTATTCAGAGCGCACACAATGTACTGTTTACCAGTTGACAGTTGGGGCGATGGTGAACGTGGTGGGGGGGAAGAGCTGGTGGAGAATGTAGAGGCAGTGAGTACATACCAAGGATCTTATCTAACTCATCTTGTTCCCGAGAGATCAAATAATAACAAAAATTTTTGAGGAAACAACCAAATAAAAATAAAAAGCAACTAAGATAAACTCAAAGGGGGGAAAAAAACTAGTTGCACATCCTCTCCAGGAAGCACCATATAACTTTTAACTTTTATTCACTTTTTTCTCCGGGTATCAGATCCATGACAGAATGAGACGTGGGGGTGATGATAGTGCACAAAAAGGGGTAAACAGTAAATCGAGAATTGTTAAAAAAAAAAATTGTCTTATATACAGCTTGATCCCACTCAGATGATGTTGGGGGAAATCGAGTGGAGAAAAAGAGCGTGCAGCACAGAGAGACACTGTGTGGGACGTTGCCGGTGCTGTGCAAAACTGAGACTCAAGTGGAAATACTTTAGCTCAGTTCCCCACATTTTTCTCCCCAACAAAAACCCCTCTCGTTTTTGGGGCGCAAGCGTTTGCTTCGGTCCCTTTCTCTCTTCCCTATCGGTCATGGTCTACATATGCTTCAGTGCTTCTAAATGCTTGTTACAAAATCGGTGGGTACAAAAGAGGGCACAAAATACAAAAGAAAAGTCCGTGAATCCAAACACAGAAGCTGACAAGAGTGCGGGAGAGAGAGAGAGAGAGGGAGGGAAAAAGAAAAAAGTGGGAGAGAGTGAAATAATAATAAAAAAAAAGGGGTAAGAAGAGTGTACAAGTACGAGACATGAAATGCTTATATAGTATTCTTTCCCTTTTCTATACACAACTACCACAAGCCCGGGAGTGAGAACAAGGGAATGAATGGAAATAAGCCAACAAGTAGTTGGAAGTGAGACAGCGAGAAAGAGTGAGGGTGAGGGGTAGAGAAGAAGAAAAGAAAAGACTGACACAATAGACTTCAGAGAAAGAAAGAATATTATTAAGAAGTAGCAACAAGCCAAACTGTCAAGTCATCAACTTATTAGTTTAACTTCTTCCAACATTTATTATTCTCCTTGGGACAAGGGAAGAGAAGGGGGAGAAATAAAAAAAAACCAAGGGGAAATTCAATAAATTAAGGACACGAAAACACCTCCAGTCACCAAAAAAAAACCGGGAAAACTCTGGGAGGTAGCTGACTGTGCAAGTGGAAGTGTAAACAAGGTTTGCAAATCATTACGTTTCATTAGGTTGACAAAATAACGAAAGAATGAGGAATTTATGCACGTGTACATACGTAGGACCTGAATAAAACCAAACCCTCCCCGTCCCTGTCATCAGAGGAGCTCAGCCGGAAGGTCATCTTCCTTTCTTTTGAATGGCCAGGAAGTTTGAACGGTCCGTGTGTGTACACTGTCTGTACCCGCTGGCAAAATACAAAAAAAAAAACTTGTTGGGAAAGGAAGAGACGAGGGAGAAAGGATGTTGAAGGATGAGGACGATGAGGAGGAGAGGACCAGGAGGATGACGACGGAAAAAGATTGAGGGAGAAAGAGGAGGAAAAAAGAGCGACGAAACGTGAGGACCATACCCAGAAAGAAACAGACCATCAAATGTTGGAGAGAAAGTACGCTGAACTGCTCGAGGACGAGAGAAAGTGCCTTTCATCCACACACATAGATTCACATGTAGGGAGAGAGACGCTCTCATGGGACGTCTATTCACATTCAGATGAGGTTTTTGTGATTAATGTACGCGCGCTCCACTCCTTTACTCATTCTTGGTTGCCGCAACGATACGGAAACGTGGGACGTACAGAAGATGGTAAAACCCGAAAAACTTCCTAACCTCTCCCTTTCTTTGTTTGGATAGAAAAAAAAAAGAAAGAATTTTTATGCACACAAGACTACGTCCAGTTAAATAGAACTCCTGTTCTTTTTGCATGTATTACTTTTTTTTTTCTCCATGTGTATGTGGGAGGGTGAGGGGGATGAAAAGTACCATTGATTTCAATGCTATCAGCCCTCTTTTTAGGGTGTATCTTCCTGTGTAAGGATATAAGTTTTCTTTTCTTGGCTGGAAATTACGGTTGAAAAGTAAATCTCTCCCAGGCCATGCGAGATCCGAAACGTCCGTCACTTTTTCTACTGGTTCGGGAGAGATCCTATATATGTGTGGAGGTGTACTTATCTCCTTTCGTTTCTTTCTATTCTCTCTTTCTTATTTCATATAGTACTGGATTGAAAAGTTTTTTTTCCCTTCCTGATTCCTTACCTGCATATGTGTGTGCACGTCCCGAGTTTAGCGATCCAATCTTATAGGAGCGAATTGGAGAAGTTTGGAGAACCTTCTCGACTCAAGAGAAGATTCGGATTTTCTTTCCCCCCAAAAACTGCCCCTCTACCTGTTAGAGACAAGGGGAGATTCTCTCACCAAACTTACTCTAACATGTCATACAAGCTGAGCAGTCCTTGAGCTAATCCCATATTAATACTGTCTCCTATGACCATTTAATCTCCACAATTCCAAGAAATCCGGTTAGTCCTCTATGTTTTTCTAGACTACCTCTCTTTGATGTCATAATTTAGTTCTTGGGGAACTTGCCGAGAACAAGAAGCCGCAGGATCTTTTTTGTATTAGTTTCTCTTGAAATCTTATAAATCCTTAAATTTCCTATTAAACCAAAAAGTTGTGCCCATAAAATTTTGGGTGGAGAAACTTTTTCATGTATTTTCTTCCCACTGATTTCCGGAAGTGAGAAGCAGGCTACAAAGTGAGGGTGGAGTGCAATTTCCGGATTTATTCCATTTCTCTCCCCAGAAAAGTATTACTTCCTATTGGATGTCATAGAATGTAAGTAGTTCATAGTCAGAATCTAATTTATTGGGGGGTAGGATCATATTTTCATGCCGAGGATCCTACAAGAATGCGCTCTTACCTGTGAAAGGATTGAAATAGAATCTCTTCCAGTGTGTCACCAGCACATAAAAATTTCATAAGCACTTTGCTTTCCCTTCCACGTTTATCATTTTTTGGGATACTAGTAGAAATCATAAAATATCCTGAGCGCATCCATTTCATGATATATCTTTATCACGTAGTACACTTTTTGTCCCAATTCGGTTATGGCCACCAATTTCTTTTTACATATTACGTACGTATATCATATGTATATATATATATATATATATATACATAAAAAAGGAAAAAGAATCCACGCTCTCCAAAAATGGGTTAATGAAATAACGACTGAAAAGAGTATGAACATTTCATACTTATTGCCCCATTGCGACTAAACGACGTCATGTATTTCTATTTCGTGTGACCTCATAGTAGATCCATACATTCCCCCAAGTCTATACCATTCTCCATAGAGCTTGCTTTTTATTAAGTTTTTCCTCATGTCCCGAATTTTTTTAGAAATAATGGGCGGAATAAATACATTTCCAAGCTCAAAATTCACTCTGTCATAACCCAGCGGCAGTGAGACAGTAATTAGAAAGTATCAAAACTTGGAGAAACTATTAATCTCACTCATTAAAAACCACACTAGACCTTTAATTGAACTAATAGCAGCTACAGCACTTTCAGGTGGAAAGTGAATAATCACATACAGTATGTACGTCCCATTGTACACAACATGAACGGATTTATTTAGACCATAACGCAATCCGTATTTTGTGGAACTGGAAATTTTTACAAATAAAAGTAAAAAAAAAAATCCATATCGCGAAAGAGGAATCAAATCCGATTAAATCTAAACGACCCTGATCCACTTTGAGATTATCAGATTTCATCCACCATCGTCAGTAATATCTGCCAAACTCTACCACAGCAATTTCTGCACTTACGGAAACAAATTTAACGCATACCATGTGCATACCACAAGCATAAAATAATACTGTCAAATGCTTGACTTTCCCCTTTATATTACATACATATGCGTCTAGGTATGTTATATGCCGTTAGAGTGGAAAAGCTTCGCACTTACTACGTACCACAATCAGTAAATTCGAGGGAATAATAATAATAGATCGACGAAATTGTCAAAAATATCCAAAGTCAACCATCCACTTCTGTAAATAACTTTTGCAAACAAAAAAGGGTGACGAAAAATCTCTGCCACCAGGAAACAATACAATCTGCAAAACAGCATGGTCGGAAATACAGGCTCGAAGGGGAGGAAACTTTCTCCACACTTTCCATATAGGTTCATTCGCATGTATTTTAGATGTTTGTTGCTCTGAGAAAAGAGTTGAAGTCCAGCCTAAAAGGTACACACTTGTCTCCGGTTCAAATAGGGTAAGTTCATTGAAAGTAGCAATATATTTACCTGACAAGTCCCGTCCTACCCCCTAGAAATGTGTGTAAGTCCCTTCATGTAACATCCAGTCCGGTATGTCCCATAATATGTACAGTAGCTTTTGCTCAGCCTCTAGATGAAGTAGCTGTCAAGGTGTCGTGTAGGTAGTAATGAATGGCTAGGCCACGGATTCGAGCACCGCTGATAAGGCTAACTATTACACCACGACTGGAACTTGCTTTTCTTTTTGTCGGGACACTCGACGAGTCGTTGAGCATTTACTACTGCCGTTGTGCAGTGGTGACCTCAGATTTTCTCGGGCTCAAACTATCCTCATAAAAGCATGATATGGGACATGAAGACAACTGCCACACGCCCAGGACAAGGAGACAGTCAATCTTGGAAAGAGGGATCCAAAACAGAAGCCGCATCTCTACCATATCCCGTAACCACTGCGTGTAGCGAGGGAAAGATCTTTTCAAGTGTGCACTAACCAACAAAATGATAAGTTAATTAATTTATTATCTCAGCTACATCCCCTGCTGACATTCATTTAATTTACTCTATACTGTAGTAGTAGAGCCATGCCGGGCTTTTGGAGTGACAGACTCAAAATCTTCCTGGAGATCACTTGCAACAAATGAAACAGCGGTTGTACTACTATACATAAGTGTGCTTCATTGCAGAAAATATAAGAATATGCATATGTACACGCATAGAGATACAAATATAATAAAACTATGTATTTGCTGGGAGCCCACGTTTTTATGAATTATTTACCTTCTCGAATCCGTGAGTAGGACAGCAGAGACATCCGTATGCGTGGCACACTCCAAAGCACTAGGTTAATCTGACACAGTTGTCATGTTCCTGGAATATTTCCTCTCTTTATGCGGTCTGGATATTCGAGAAGTATCATAAAATTTACTAATTAATAACAAATTAATGCCTGTATGCTGTACAGGAATGAAAAAACTTCCTCCTTCCATTGTATGCCTGCATCATAAGGCACCGTTAACGTTCAATACCGTGAGGAGAATGACGTTGGCACCGCGTCCTATGGGACATTTGAAATTAAAATTTTTGGCTTCAGGTTTCTGGGGATGATTTCGCAATAAGTCGAATATTCCTGCGAAGCCTGAAATCCAGACTCACACCATCAAAGTTAGATGCTGCAGCAAATTTCGACGCCGTTCGTTTCGCAAAATCAGTTCGTGCACACAAACACACATCTTGACGTCGGAATAATTGAGAGTTGATTGTCACCATCCAACTCCACAAAACTTTGTAATACAGAGATTTCATCAAAACTGTAACATTCCTCTGGATCCTGTATCCAAGG
>JAQGBT010004640.1:0-16068 GCA_034698585.1 Disparrhopalites patrizii
GTGAAAATTTAAGACAATTGTTTTCTTCGCCGGGGAACCGTAATCCAAGCCAGCGATTTCACTTGGATTACGGATTAGATGCTGATATTTTTTTTCGGGGATTACGGATTACGGGTTACTTTATTTTTTTTAAACTCTTTGGATTACGGATTCGGATTACGTAATCCATAATCCGAATCCGTAATCCCGGGATTATAAATTATAATCCAGGATTAACAGTATCCTGCCAGTAAATCACATTCACCCATGATCCGTTAAAGAGGAACCAACCGAATTGCATGAATATTTCCCAAGTGCAATAACTGTTTCACTGAAAACGGTTTTTTGTTTATTTTTGTTTTGTTTTTTAATTGTGAATGATTGAAAAAACCGGGTATTTACCTCCGCAAACAAGGCCTTGGACAGCTTGAGAGAGCAGCGCCGGGCAAAATACATTGTTGTGATAGGATTAAAATTGACACCGAACACAATATTTGTCACAATTAGAAATGCAGGGATTTATACCCTTAAAAATTTCTCCCGCTAACTGAGCAACCACGGAGCCAGACGTTATCCAAGATAAACCACGACAAGTCCGTCAAAGTGGAAAAATAAGTAACTCGAAGGCATTCACACTTTGGTTATACAAAAAGGCTTCTGTTACAGCGTGTGCTAGTGCAATTGCAATAATTTGCTAAGAAACTCCTTTTTTCCCATCGAAAGTAGCCACCACAGTCACGTCATTTCCTGACCATAAACTTTGGGGAAAAGAATGATTTTTTTTCTTTAAAAACGCTCAGAATTAAGACAGAGAACTAAAGCGGGGTATTTCCCAATGCCTCAACGCCTTTTTCCCAGTGGCGTCAGGGACTTTTTTGTCTCCTTAATAACTTTGACAGGGAGCATGTGGAACAAATTACGCAGAATTCACTTTGCGTGTGTCTACGGAGTAAAAAAATAATTGTTAATACCACAATGGAACGGCACTATAGAAAAGGAAATTAGAATATCATCTTTTGAAGCATTGGGAATATTAGCAAAAAAATTAATGTAAAAAGGGTCTTACCGGTTACACATGCGAGATTTCTTTCGTGAAGAGGAACATTTTAGGGGGATTTTTCATTGCTCAAGGAAGCTGCTCAAGCATGTGTAAGTATTCCATTTGCATGGAATTATTATACAGGGTGGTTCTACAGCAAACTAAATTTAATAGAAATAATATTCCTGTAAAAATACGCTGTGAAAAATCCTGTCCCTATTATTTATCCAGAGATGACCATAATGTATTTTAAAACAATAGGATATTTAGAGTACTTTTTTATTTTGCAATTTACATTTCCAAATTACCAGAGTTTTCAATATGTTTCGTAAATTTGTATGTAAAATTAAAATGCATAGGAAATGTTAGAATTATAATGCTGTACTTAGAAAATGTAAATAGAAAAGTCAATTGTGTTTGGGCAGAATATAGAAAAGGTATAATTATAGTTAAATATAGGCATAGTATTTAAAGCAAATAATGAACATGGTATTTGTGTATTTTATTTTTGTATTTCTAATGGAGATTTATGATGAAAATGGGAAATGCACGTATAATTGTGTTGAGAATAACTATAATGATATTTTTATCAAAATGGGAAAAGTAACAATTAGAACAAATGAAGGTTTGAACTAACAGAGCAACCGCTTACAAGTTGATTCCAGACTGACTTCTGGTTGTGGAGGGTCTCTTTTATAGGGCAAACTCGAGTAAGAAAAAGTGAAGGGAGACTTAAGTCCAGTTTACACTTTGGACCATGTGCCATACAACAAAACCAGAAAGGATTCAACAGGGCTTTAGAAAGGTCTGAGTATTCTAAGACTCCAATGAGTCATCAGGTCATCACATGATAATAAGGTATAGATACTTACAGAAATACATTAAAACAGGTAAACGCATATAAGACAAAAATATACATAATAATCACACGATTTAATTAGTAGACATTTATGTGCTTTGTATTTTTCAAATTTATCTTCATTGAAATTTTCAATTGCATTTTTGCTAATTTTTTATGATATAATATAATATTCACTTCTATAAATTTTTGTCATATAAATGTATCTTTGTTAATTGACTGTCATATAATTTGTTTCTTTGTTAATTGTCTGTCATATAATTTGTTTCTTTGTTAATTTTCGGTCATATAATTTGTATCTTTGTTAATTTTCCGTGGTATAATATGCATTTTCACAAATTTGCGTGATATAATGTATTTTCGCAAATTTTCTGTAATTTTATTTGTATTTTCGAAAATTGAATAAGCTATAATTTGTACTTTAGCCAATTTTGTATGCTATAGAACTGATAATTTTGCAACGCTATTTGCATTTTCGCAAATTTTTAAGCTATATTGTCTACTTTCGTAAATTTTCTGCACTTTTTTTTTTTGCAAATATCGTTTGTGTTATTTTGCATCCATTCTCTGTTTAACAATCAAGTATTTTGTTCATTGCTGCTTTTATCCCACAGAATTACCCCAATTTCCCCCGAGACACTTTGTACTTGACGTAATCGTAAATTTGTACACAAACAATGCCAATTTTAAAGCCTGATAAAAACAACTACCTGAGAACCAACTTGTTGGAATCTTTCGGGGGATTTTCGCCTAATTGAGCTACCACTTTACCTCATGGAATTGTACATGCTTCCATTTGGTTAGCCGACGTGCTTGATAAGGCATGTCAGGTGATGAAAATTTGATCTGTTTTTGCACCGCTTGTCAGGCACAGCATCTTTACAAAGTTTTAGGACCAGTAAGGAAAAATGCATAAACATTATGGGGTAAAATCCGATTTTTTTTTCTCGAATACATGCACCTATCCACACAAGTCTTGCCTCTGTTTATTTTACTCCTGTCGTCCCAAACATTTTGATCTTATCAACATTTCTCTGCTCTTCTTCAAAACACGGTGAATCACCTTAAAAAAACCCCCACCCATAGGATTTTTGTATACATAGACATGAATATTTGTACACCAAAACTTTACTCCTGCTAACGACGAAGACCTATTAAGAAGGACTCCCTGCCAATCTGTTAACAAAACACTTTTTTTAATAGTTTTACTCAAAAAAAAAAAATGAAACAAAACAAAAAACTCACAGGAAGGAAATGGCGCAGGCACTTTCTTCTAAAAAAAATTTTGAGTCAAGAAAAAAATATCACATGAGAGTAAAAACGCTGAGAATCGCTGGGAAGGCGAATCCTCCAAAAAAAAAAGTACAAAAGGCATTTTTTTTTAGTGTGCGAACTTTGAACAAATTTCTTGACATTTTCATTGCGGTCAAGGCATTGGCGTTTCTGGGACAATGCTACCAGCCATCCGACATGTGGGCTTCATTGACATTGTACGAATTTTAATTATTTTTCTACAATTTTTTCCTATATAAGAGAAAATTTTCTTATAGAACAATTCTTATGCTATATTGATAAATAAATTTTTTTTGATACGTAACTAATTTGTTTTAAACATAAATTTATTCATTCGACTAATTAAAAAAAAAATCCATTGTGAACAGTTGGTCTCCCTCGGCCACATCACATTTGTCTCCGTGGGCTTCTACCGGGGCGGCGAACATCCTATGAACGCTATGAAGGAAAATGCACCAAACCAAGGGGTAATTGACCAAAGTAAGTCTTTTTTTGTTGGTGACCAAAAGGGGTAATAACACCGTTTAAAAATGCAATTTACAATGTGAAAAAAAAATTACGTAATGATAACAATAATTGCACTTTTTCCCACGTTAGGACGGCACGTTTTTTATTTGCTCTCACATTTCCTCCTCATCTTGAGACTCATCTCAGCCGTCGTCTTGTTCGGGGCTTCCTTCAAGGTAAGAGGAAAAGGATTTATTTCAACTGTGAAACAATTTGTACCTATTTTTTTTTAAACATCTAACATATGTTGATAGAAGCACAATTTTCAGTTATTTACCTTTTACGCCTCATTGGCATAGAAAAGGGGGAAAGTCTCTGGGAAACATTTTTTTCTTTAAATAAATTTATACATTATTATTATTATACGCTGTATAATAATAATAATATATACTTGCAAAGCTAAAAGTTGACGCAAAAATTTTAGTTCGCCAAAAGTTTTTATTCGCTAAATAAAAATTGTGAAAAAAATATTTACTATTTGACTAATATGATTTCCCATTTTTTTGTTTTGTTTTTGTTTTTGCAAGAACCAATTCCGAAAACAATTTGATGCCTGCATCCTGTGGATCTTTATTGCAATGGTTACCATGATTATCCTCGGCGTCCAACTCTGCATTTGTAAACTGAGTGGGATGGAAATTATTGTGATTGTTCTGGAAATACTATTTCGCCTCACTTGTGGCTTTGTTGTCATTCGGTACATGAAGAACGAGAAGGAATGATCCGATTCAGACTTATTTTAATGATTGCCAATTTGTCCATTTGGTGTCAAAGACGAATTTACGCCAATAATTGAACCTAATAATTAATGCACATAATTAAACTTATCGTCCATCGTTTCTGTCTTAGTCTCACTTGAAATGCCTAAACGCAATAAAAGTCCATCGCCGAGCAAAACAACGTGCTCTTACGTATTTTATTGTTAGAGACAACTAAATTAGGCTTAATTTTTATTTTAAAAAAAAATATGTTTAACATCCCAAAAAAATTTAAGTGGAAGCTTAAAGGAGGGAGTAAAGTTTTGAGTGAATATGTGAAAAAGAAATAGTAATGTTTTTCGAAATTCCATTGGGGAAACCACATTTTTTTAAGTATATTTCTTGCGTTTAATTACATAAATTAGAAATAGCCAAATGGCACGTTATGCAACGGAAAACAGAACATTTATGAAATTTGATTTATAATTTGATAAAAACGAAAATTTATGTATAAAGAAGAGGAAGTTTTGATTGCTTTATAATTTATTTTGTAACATAAAAGTCTTTGTTAATTAATTTTTTTCGAAACACGATATTTTTGAGCCTTTCATATTTGATGAAAATAATACAGAAAATTCGCTATTCCTAAATGCATACTGCTTATGCGTTTCTTAAACAAATTTTTTTTTTTTTTACAAAATTTAAAAGTTGGGAAATTTGGGACATATATTTATTTAAAAAACTTACAATTTACATACATACAGCACTTTCTACGTTTTGTCTCAGCTACTGGCAAAAGAAGGTTAAAATTAAAACTTAAAACTTAAACCTATCCAGAATTATTGACGATGGTTTTTATAATTTCATGTTTCATTTCAATTTCAAAAATTGATATATATAATTTTTTTTCGAAACATTCGAATGGATCCGTAGGAGCCGGATTATTGTCACATTTAGGGACACTGTCACCTTTAGGCACACTCGCTATCCGCTTGGATTGGTCCTGTCCATTCCCGCCACCACACGTGCTTCTCCTTGCACGAGGATCAGTGGGAAGCGTGAAAAGCATTTGTTTATTTGTGGTTTTCTTTTCAATTTTCAGTATTCATTTTATTGTCTTTTTAAGTTATCATTATAAATGGGGTTTAAATTTTTTAAATCAATAATTTAATTAATCAATAAAAAACACAAAGCACAACATTATGAGCTTTTTCACATACATTCCAGATTTCACAGAAAATCAGCTGCAGCTACACCGGAACCAGAGGATGTATTGCAAAAATTTTGTAATATTATAAGGTACGAAAAATTATTTTACTCATTGTTGTGTATGAATCATTGCTTGCGGTTAATTAAATTTGGGTAAAGTAAGTTCTATCTAGACTATACAATAATTATGTGAAGGAGAATCACGAGAATGAGCCGTCGTCAGAAACTAATAGTTAATAGTGTTTTTTTTTCATTCTGTTTGCAGATGAGTTTCGAAGCCGATATTTCGGATTTCCTTGTTTGTGATGTGTCTAAACGTGGAATGGATTACCTTTGATCTATAGCTCCTGGAACAAAACCTTTGTGGCTTTTTGTGGTTGGTGAAAATGGAAACTGATAGCAAAACTACTGGGAGGGATTCATTAGTAGTTGATGTGGCTCAACCTTCAACATCATCTGCTGCACTTGCTGATATCCATCGGTCCGATCAGACTAGTCCAGGGGATCATCAAGATGAGTTTTATCGTGGTCGAACATCGTCAAACATCATTGCAATCATTGACATGGTATATAAAAAGGACCATCAATGAAAAATACGATTTCCATTTGATTTATTTATTATGTTATGCTTAATATTTGTAGTCATTCACGAGATGTAAGCAGTAAGTAGTGTGTCGATGTACTAGTAGTACTACGATGTCAGTGTAGTAATGTTAGTGTGCTGATTTAGAAAACATTCTATGCATGTTGGGAATGTACATTATGCTGAGTAATATCACTTCTAATTTTCACCATTCAACATGTATTTTGTAAATAAATTTATGTATTGTACAGAATGCGACAGCTAAAGCTCCAGCTGCATGTCGCCTCTGGTTTATAACATTATAACATCCAGCCTGCTCCAAGGAATACTGAGTCTCAAGTCGTTTTTCCAAGATCGGGATACAAACGTGATCTTCTAGATTTCGTTATGTCAGAAAATATCTTCCGGGCTGTGGGCATGTACATTGTGGGTGAATATGCCAAGGAAGTGAAGAATGAAGAATGGAGCCGTGTACGCCACCCCCTCCAGTCTACTTCACCTCCTATCCGTTGAACCGACATCACCTCGGACACACTCTGTCCATGTTCATCCATTCCGTGCACCAACACCGTGACCTCCCGCCCAAATATGAAGAAGTCATGCGATTGGGTCAACAGCCTCCGGCTTGTAACGCCAACAATAATGGATCCGCAACTCCTCCCGTAGTCGTCCCTACCACACCCACCATCATGTCCGGACCTGCTTCTTACAACAATTCCAAGTTGACGCAAGTATTGTTAGTGTTTGTTAAATTGTTAAATATATAATTGTTTCGTTATATCCAAAAACAGAACTTTCGTGGATATTTAAAATACTCTGTTTATAATCATTCTTGGACTTCAAATAATATTTGTTTGTGAAATTGTTTACAAAATTACTATAAACTGCATTTAATGTACATCTATTTTCTACACGCGTTATACACATTAACACTACGGAAATAGGCTGCTCAAATTTAACGTTAAATTTATATTTTATATATCCCCCTTGTGCGCAAAAAATTTTTTCCTCTGATTTTTGTTATTCCTGAACTATGCGGCAGCAAGGTGGGAACATTCAATCGATTTCTGTAGTTGCGTGCTGTCAGAAATTTTTGTCAGTCAGTTTTGCTTTTAAGGAATCCTTTTTTGTTTTGTCATTATTACTTGCTTTCAGTCACCATTGATCCTTAAACGACGATATTCATAATTGATCCGAATAGAAATATTAATTTTTGTGTAAGAGGTGAAAACACTATCCTCTTAAATCCACGCTCTAATAATTCAAAATACCGCATGAATATTTTCCGGGGTCATGAGGATTAAACTAGCCTGATAATGATACTGTAGGAGAAAGGAAAACACGGGTTTAATTGGGATATTAGAACAGGATATGATAATGTATACCTTACGATAATGACAAGAAGCAGTGTACATATATTGAGGTCAGTGTAGATGTACAGTGGAGTCTCTCTATTACAAGTCTCATTATAACAACAATTCTCTGTAACAACATTATTTTTCCAGCCCGTCGTACATGTAAGGTACATATTTATTGTTCTATAAAACAACTTTTCCCTCTAACCATATTTTTCGACCTTCCCTTGTTGTTATATAGAGACTCTACTGTGTATGACTTTTATTGTTTCGTCATTTCGACCCTACAATGAGTTCTCCACACATAATTTGATGAATATTTGGGCAATATTCATATTCTTTTAATACAATTTGACAAAGAAGGAATTAGGGATTCATGTGCAGGTATAGATTTATTCGATGAATACAAATATAAATTGGTAGTATTCGTATTTAATCCCTTGAATACTATATGTGGTTGATGCATTTTGTATTCATACAAGGTGACAGGAGAAAAAAGGGAAAAGAACGAGACTAATTCAAGCGAGGAACGCGAGACTGAAGCAAAACAAGGGGAAATGCGCGACTAAGAGCAAACAACAAACGAGAAAAGGACGCGACACGAAAAACGGAAAAACCGGAACGCGAGGGTCAGCTGTACCAATTAATAATCAAATACTAATCCATTAAGAGCAACACAAGACACTTAGCTGTGGTCAACATCAGAAAGTCACCAGTAGGTGAATTATGGATTGCGGATTAGTATTAGCTATCTTGATATTGTAACAATAATTTTTTCAATTGGCAGTAATAATAACAGTTTCGTCCGTAAAGAGCGTGCATTTTTGCCAAAAATCAGAGTTGCGGAGTCAATTTATAATTTTGTGTATTGTTTTTGCGTTTATTTAAAGCTACAAATTATGCCAGATTACATAACAATAAAAAAAAAAAATTTAAGAGTACAGTGGAATCATAACAACATTCTTTATAACAGCATAACCTTAAAAACATCGTTGTAACATCAGGAAATTTCAGCCGCTGGTATATAATAAGCATGTTTTTAAATTTGTTTCCTATAATAGCACTAGCCAAAAATCTCGTTATAAACAGCAAAATTTATGTTCCCGTTGGGTGTTCTTATAATGAGACTCCACTGTATTCGAAAAGTATTTGAATACGTATTCACATGTGTCTGAATATTTGAATAAAATTGTATTGGAATTTAAATTTATATTTAAGATATCCGTTTGTATTCACTAGGGAAAAAAAAGTATTTTAATTCGAATAATTCATATTTTTTCGCATGTCATTCGTTGAATACAAGTCTATAATAATACATGCGTGCAGTAAATTCAATACTAAATAAATAAATAAAAATAGAAAAAGGGAAAACCTGGATCATTATTATCATATATATACCATACCCACAAGAATCAGATCAGCACCTTAAGCCTTCAGATTTATTGAAAGCGGGAAGATATTTGATAAGTGATAAAAAAAAAGGGTGCTACTGCTACCTATCTGATATCTGACTGCGTCCTAGTTTACAAACGCAAAAAAGCCAAACGTATACTGCAATGAAGAAGCAAAAAATGCCCCGCTCTCGGAAGAACCCACAGAAAGGAAGTACGGAAAACGTGAGGGAAAAGGATTTTACATGGAGAAAAGACGAAAAAAGAAACGTTTAAAGCCATCCCGTGGAAATGTATATACGTTTGGCTTGTGTGTACGTCTCATTGTTTGGGGTATAGTGCCTATAGTAGTTAAAGAGGCAAAAAAGGAAATGAGCTTATACAGTTTTTTATCAGGTGTATATGGAGATGAAAGTATATATAGAAAAGGCAGTTGGAAAAAAAAAGAGAGGGAGAATGAGCTTATGACGTTTCTGTTCGGGTCCGGTCATTGGTAGGTCTAATGGGAGAGAGAAGATGCGAGAGAAAATGCTCCGGGGGTCGGCGGCCGTACGTTGAGCATGGAACGCTTGGCTGGGGGACGCTGGCCTCCCGTGATTGGCTGGGAGAGTTTGAATTCAAATTGTATGGAGACTCGGGATTGGTCGGGGCGTTGGCGGGCCTTTCCCACCCATTGGGTGGACGGCGGAGGAGGAGCGGCGGAAAGGAAGCTTTTCTCTCGTCTTCTCTCTCTTTAGTCTCCAAGTGGTGGCAGCATTCATACGATACAGAAGGAATCCTCTGCTCTTTGACCAAATCCCATTGACATTATGGTAAGTTTAACCCCCCAAAGTGGAAAGTGACCCGGTGGAGGTCACAATATTCTTGTAGCCCAGGATGTGACCTGGTGTCACCCGAAATTTCAACCTCGCCAGTGCTCATCTAAGGGATTAAAATCTATTTTTTGTAATTGCAGGCTGGTGGTAAAGCTGGAAAAGATTCAGGCAAGGCAAAGGCCAAAGCCGTCTCCCGCTCAGCGAGGGCTGGACTTCAAGTAAGTTTTCCCTTTATTTGTTTCTAAAGATTTTCTAATATAATTTTCTATGTATCAATTTTTGTTTTTATCCCTTTGACATCTCAAATATCTTGAACATTTATGGAGTGATTAAAACTTCCGGATTTTCTTTCCAGTTCCCCGTCGGTCGTGTTCATCGTCATCTGAAAAATCGGACGACAAGCCATGGACGAGTTGGGGCTACATCGGCTGTGTACAGTGCCGCTATCCTCGAGTATTTAACGGCGGAGGTAATTCCTTTTCATTGTTATGGGTGGATTTTATGGGCTATATATTAGTTTTTTGTTGGGGCTGATGGGTGACTCCCAGGGGTGTTGAAAATTGAAGTTGGGAAAGTTTGTTTTTCTTGGTCTTTTGTCCGTTGTTGGTTTTGGCGCCAAAGCCGGTCCACCTCAAGGCTGAGGGCTTACATGAATCCTTTTCAATTGTGATTTGTTGGTGTTATTCCGTTTATTTTGTTTCGTACTTAATTCCAACTTGTCCTCTTGTTTTCCAGGTGTTGGAGTTGGCTGGCAATGCGTCCAAGGATTTGAAAGTGAAGCGAATTACACCCCGGCATCTACAACTTGCCATTAGAGGAGATGAAGAGTTGGACTCTCTCATCAAGGCTACCATTGCTGGTGGAGGTAAATAAGAGCGGTTTTGTTTTATTAAATATTAGCGTATCAGATGCTGGGAGGACAGTTTTGTTTGTGATGGAATTGTTTAAAAAACACCGATAATCATGAATCGACTTTGGTTTCTTGCAGGTGTCATCCCACACATCCACAAATCTCTGATTGGGAAGAAGGGCACTCAAAAGCCAGCATAATGATGAAAAAATTCTCAAGGCAATGAAAATCTTGTGTTTCCACTCAGTTATTATTATTAAATATTATATACATTACGTACTTTCTTTAGGCGAAAGCAATTCTTCTATGATAGATTTTAAAATGGAAAAATAATGTTTGCAAAGGTTTTTAGTTTTATTTCACATGGATTGTATACTTGCTTTTCGGAAAAGTACATAAATATAATAGTTTATACAAATATTTATAGAGACAAGCGAAATAATGATATAGTATATTAAATATATCGTAGAATTTCCAGTAAAAAAATGTTTCCATTGTTTGGTCATTCACCTTCTCTCTATATGCCCCCAGGATTGCAGTGTGTACCAATCTTTTTGTATTGAGTGTACTTGTACGAATATAATACTTCCAGACCGTATATATATCAGAATTTTACTGACATTTCAATAATAAAAATATTGACAAAATTCAAATTATTGATACATTCCTGATCATTGTGTTATTTGTCATTATTGTATATATGTATGCATTTATCTAGGTTTTGCTTATTCACCCTAGCTGCCCTTTGTTTTTTCATTGCTTTCAGCTTTTAATATTTTGTAATTTTTAGCATAAGTGCGTTACAATATGTTCGAAATGCTACCGCACTATGGTCATTTATTTAGTATCTTCAGTTTTCCAGTGATTTTTACCGTCAGTATTTTCCATAGAACCCCCGTTGTGTGTAGGATTATGGGCAAATCAGCTGTTTCTCCTGGGAAAAAATTCTGTTGCAATGTATGCATGTATCTGGAAAATGGCTTCAGTACATATTTGAAAACGAACCAAACCAAGTAAAAAATTCGTTTGGATTTTTATGCTGTAGACATTTAAGCATCATGAACTTCCTAAATTATCTTTTATGAATCAAACAGTGATAGCAATTAGTCCTGTAATACACACCTAAGGTTTCAAAACAATTTGCTCAACCTCATTCGTCCATGAAATGACAGGGTTTCCTTGTTAAATAAAGTTGTTCAAACTTTTACATGTACAATCTTGAAAAAAAATTACATTAGAAACCAAGGCAAAAAAATATTTAAAATTCTTAAACCGCGTTTCTTTATACTGTCCAAAGTGTTTGGAGAATAATAAATGCATGAGCTGGGATCAAAACCCAAAAAAGGGGGCAAGCACCAAAGTGAGCAGTGAGCATTCATCCAACTGGCCGCTTTTTATGTCGTAAAAAACACGTAGAGGAAGCTCTCGCCTTTTGTGAGTCACTGCCGAGCTTGTCTGACTCAATAAACAGATTTTTTTTCTGGATCTTTCCCTCCCTTTTCCCCTTTCTTGTGCCCGTGCTCTTTCCCTCTGATTTTTTCCAGAGATTCCAGGGAAAGAGAATAAATTCGAGTATACTCCATAGCATTACAGAATAATCTAATTCCGATTTTCCAAAGCATGATGTGAATACAAACACATACATGTGCATTTCGTCGGGATGAATTTCTTATATGTACGTACATATATATGTTATATCGTTATGCACGCAAATGCTGGGGAAAATTCCAGGCTCAAAAAACGTTCACACCGTTGACATGACGCAAATAAGTTTAAACAATTGTGCAGGAACGTTTCACCTATGGAAGATTATTGTCCCTTGATTATTGTCCCCTCAATAAATCTGCATTTTAGCTTTCAAAATAATTTTTGCTTGCCATCATATTAATTGTAGAATCTATATTCTTAATTCTTATACTAAAGAAAAGAATTCCAATTCAAATACCGATAAAAATTACCGAAATATGTATATGGCTTATTGATGAGTTTGTCTCATCAAGTTTCAAATTATTATAGCAATTGAATGAGTATACATACTCCAGCAATGAAATTGAACTCAAAATTGAAAATCGCAAGTATGAATTAATTGCGATTTTAATTGTGAAAATTAAAATAAAAAGCAAAAAGTATTATAGTAATCAAAATTCTAGATAAAATAGCAAAGGACACTATATGCTAAAAGAGAGGGATGATTCATCATTTAAAACATAATTTAATAATTAATGTTTTTTCCATTGGTGCTGGATTACAAAAATATTTCTTAATTCATCTGATTTTTTGGGAAAGGCATGGACAAAATAGAATACTGCATCGTGCATGCTTTCGCGAATTTAGGATTTTCCAGAGAATATAAATTTTAGGGGTCCGCGAAGAGGACCAAAATATTTCACGCTTTAAAAACAAATATTGAATTAGCAAAAAGATTGTGGTCACTGGCCTGATTTTTATTTATTTACACTTTTTAGCTTCTCTTAATAGCTATAGGTAAATGGGATGTATTTTTCGTGTTTTTAATTTACATTGAATTTGGGTTGAATTTTTAGTAGCACACTGTTCCTTCTGCTGACATTTAACGTGTATCTCCTGAAGTTTCCTCAACGGATTTATGTACACAGGAGATCAAATAAGCACATGTAAAATTCGAAAAAGAGCATTGATGAGAGAACCTTCTATGTTTAGACTTGCCCTATTTTTCTATCCCGACATTTTCCTTTTCAAAACATTTTATTAAACTGGGAAAAAATAAAATAAAATATTTCTTTTGACAAAAGTTGGAGGAATGAATTCGGATTGCATTTGTTGGACTTAATGATTATATGCACATTTAATTAGTGTGCAAAGCATGTGTATGCATAATTTTAGTGTCACCGTTTCCCGACCTTGAAAAACATAGCTTCATTGACATTCCACTCGCTTACAAATAATCAGGATGTAACCATTAATTACTTGATTGCCTTGACACGTATTTCTTATAAGACTAACCTAATGACAACATCCGGAAAAATACTACAAAAGCACTGATTGTACTTCCTGTTGTTTCCCGCTGAATCCATCCTTAAACTCTTAATGAATGCCAGGCGATGCCCGGATGGCGTTATTTATTAATTTTTAGGGCAATGAAGAAAAACTTTACCCGCTGTGAGGGGAAGCTTTCTTGATGAGAAATCTCGGTGAAGCGGAAAAGCAACAGTAAATTTTTATTCCGTCATTGTTTGGCCTATAAGCAATTAAAATTGCGTGTTATTTTGTCATTTATTTTACTTGTTATTAATTTAGTGAGTCAAAAAAGTGTGCTTTGAACATGCACTAATAAAATAATTTCTTCAGGCTTTTCTCTAGCAATCTCATCCGGAAAATTGCAATTGTCCTAGTCTCAACAAAATATTGTCTGTCAAAAGCTGAAAAATATAATGCACTGTCCTTATAATCTTAATAAATCTTCTGCCCGTGTTTCCTTTAACCGAATGAGGTCACAAGTAATTGATTGGAATGAATGTACAGGGTGGCTCCGTTTCTGGGAGGTCACGAGTGTGCTGTTTAAATGTTGAAAAATATTTTATGTTCATGAACATTTACTTGTATATTGCCACATTGCAATGGCAAAAGTCCAGGTACAACCAAAGGAAAAATTTATGGACATTTTACCCAAACCAGTCCCTTAATTTTCCCCTCGTAAAACCAAAAAAAAAATACACCTTCGAAAAAATTACGCCTTTGAATCCTCACGAAAGAAAATAAAAGGTATACAACACATAATTGATTGTTTGAAGGTGCTAAATTCCACCATGAATGACCAAGCGTATGTGTTTTATTAGCCGTAAACGGTTGCATTTAGCAGATAAACAGTGGGCGATTTCCTCCTCAAAAATGCTCTTAATTTCCTTTTAGCCAAAAAAAAAACTAAAAGGGCAGGGAGGACAATTATGTTAGTGACGAAGGAAATCGGGACAAATAAATTGTTTTGGGACAAATATAACACCTTGTTCACGTCGTAAAATGTCCTGCACATGATGGAACTGTGAACTATAATCTCGTATGTATATGTATATATGGAGCTCCAAAAGACCCTAAATGTGACAGTTCGATTTCCCTTAATACTTTCTCCACCAGTCCGATTCTAGATTCCCCAGGAGCAATTTCAGGTGATTCAAATGCCTTGAAGTGCCCATAAATTCCTTTTTTTCCCCCTAAAAAAAAACTCCAGAATATTCGGAGTTATTACAGTCCTGCATGGTCACCTGTGATGAATTGCCGGGGGAAACAGAACAGTTGTTTAGATGATGCTGATGAGCTTTTTTTTTTCGCTGGAGAAATGCTCTTTGGAGAGACCAGATTACATGGGTGTTTTTTTCTCCATAAAAAAAGGGAAAATTTAATTATATAGGCGAGAAGAGAACCAAGGCCGGGTCAGTCCTAAAAAAATTTGGGTTTGCTCGGTAACATAGAAAATGGAGTATATGAAAGAATAGGAAGAAGGACGGTCATTGAAGATGCTTATTTTTTCTATTAATTTGTGGATTTATTATTGACATTTATTGTTATACCGGAATGCAAGGCATATAGACGTAATATCCCGTAATATGGCACTTGGCATTGGAATGGTCACTCCAATTTTTTTCTACCGTTTGATTTTGACATAGAATGTGTATTTTGGTAATGAATATAATGTGGATGTTGATATATAATCTACATATTCGTGTGTTTGATGTAGAATATAGATAGAAAAAAGAGAAACACGTTTGTTCTAATGTAAAGTGTATGTATTTCGGTGTAGGGGAAATCTGTGATTTGGGTAGAGAATAGTATGTGTAATTTCCCAGTTTTTTTTTGCGTCTTGACCAAAATATGTAACTCTCTCGGGTATTTTTTGCGCCCCCACACATAATGGAAACACGCAAGGAGTCGATTTAGGTTGAAAGAGAAAATAACTCCCCCCAAGGGATTTAGGTGGATTTGTGCTACATACATGGAGGCATATTTTAGGGGTGATAACAACAGATATGTGGAGTAGGAACATACATAATATGTATACACATAAAATTTATTTTATAGTAAATAAAATCACGGGCCCTTTCACCTTCATACACTTTCTCGGTAATCACCCGGGTTATAGAATTCCCTTTGGACCTGAGCTTTTTCTTAGTTATATAGCCCCCTTTTGAGGAGGTAGTTAACCCAGAAGAAAGGAAGAATGGAGAGAAAGTTACAGGGATTTGACACATTGTTTTTGGGCTAAGAAAAGACGGGCGCTCACGAGGATTAAAAGCAGTTCTGGTCCGAATTCGGGGAGGGACAGACTCTTCCAAAAGGCTTGGAGAATTTCTTCCTAAACGTTTCTTCTTTTCAAAGGCAAGTTGATTGGATTTTTTATTTTTGGGGGAAATTTTCTTCAAATTTTAATTTCCTAAGGAAATTTTCTCCAAATTTTAATTTCCTAAGGAACTTTTCTCCAAATTTTAATTTCCTAAGGAACTTTTCTCCAAATTTTAA
>JAQGBT010004641.1:0-16065 GCA_034698585.1 Disparrhopalites patrizii
CTCTCTCCTTCTCTCTCCTTCTCTCTCCTTCTCTCTCCTTCTCCCTCCTTCTCTCTCCTTCTCTCTCCTTCTCTCTCCTTCTCTCTCCTCTCTCTTTCTCTCTCCCTATCTTTTCCCTTTCTCTCTCTCCTTCTCTCTTGCTTTCTCTCTCTATTTCTCTCCTTCCTTCTCTCTCGCTTTCTCTTTCTTTTTCTCTCCCTACTTCTTTCTTTTTCTCTGTATCTTTCTCTCACTTTCTGTCTCCTTTTCTCTCTGCTCTCTCTCTCTTTTTCTCTCTTTCCTTTGGCTTCTCACTCTGCACTCTCGTTTTCTCTCTCACTTCCTCTCCTCTTCCTTGTTTCTGGCTCTGCTCCTGTGTCTCTTTCATTTCTTCTTCCTCTCTGCCGTACTGGCTCTTTGTCCTTGTTTACTTCTTCTACTTTCTACTCTCTCTCTCTCTCTTTCTTCTCGGTATCCCTTCCTTCCTCTCTGTCTCTTTCTTTTTCCATTTTTGTTTTTATTTCTCCATTTCTGTCTCTGTTTTCTCTCTCTCTCTCTTTATTTTTCTCTCGCTCTGTCTCTTTATTTCTCCGTTTCTTTATATTTCTTCCTACCTCTTTATCTCTTTCTTTCTCTCTTCCTGTTTCGTTTTCATGCTCTGTCACTCTCTCGTTTATTTTGTCTCTTTCTCCGACTATGGTTCCTTCTGTCTCTCCATTCTTCCCCCTCTCTCTTCTCTCTGTTCCAATATTATTTCCAACCTTTCGTTACTTCTCTCTCTCTTTTTGTTTCTTCTATGTCTTCCTTTATTTAGGTCCTAATATGTTTGAATTTCCTTTTTCTTGTCTTAATGCACTCCGTGTTCTCTATTCTATGTCTTTTGTCCTTCCTATGACTTTCTCCCATTGATTTGCACTTTCGTTTTCTCCATTCTCTCTGTTTCTCCTCACATTCTCTGCCTTTCTCTCTCCCTTTTTCCAAATTTCTTTCGTTTTTCGATACCTGCTGTTTTTTATCATGGCATGTCTCTAGCATGTCTTGATTTTCTTTCCTTTTGCGTGTCTATGTCTGATTTCTTCCTTTCCTTCCTTCTTGCTCACTCTGTATCAACTTTATATCTCTTTCTCTGTCGTTTTCAGCTTTCTCTCTCATTATCTTTCTTCTCTCTCTCGTTTTGATTTCGTTATTTCTCTCTATCGTTGTGATTTCTCTTGCACTCGTTCTGATTTCTCTCTTGCACTCTTTTCGATTTCTTTCTTGTACTCTTTCTGATTTCTGTCTTGCACTCTTTCTGATTTCTTTCTTGCACCCTTTCCGATTTATTTCTCTCTCTCCATCTATATAGTTGCTCATGATCCCCAGCATCTCCCTCCGTCCCTCACTCGTTCTCGCCGTGTGTCAGAGGAAGAAAAAACAAAAGGAGCGGAAAAAAATGTAATGAAAGACAAAGCCACAGGGATTTTACGGAGATTAAAAGATAGATCAAGATTGATGCTTCCCCCCGACTCCCCCAAAAGAAATGGGTCCTAGGACTGTCAATGGAAACGAATGTGCTCCATTAACATGGAGACACACATTTATTTGATAAAAAGCAACTGGGAGAAAGAGAGAGGACACGATTTTTTTTATTCCTTTAACATGAAAATGGATGTAGAAGAGATTCTTTCCCTTCCTCCTCCTCCTCCTCCTCCTTCTTCCACCAAAAGACAGTGTAAGTTTAAAAAAAAACAAAAGCCTTCGGAGATAGGAGAGAAGGGCAAAGTAGTTAAGTTGGACTTTAATGTATTTAGTTATGATGGATTGGTCCAGTCCCCTGGAAAACTATTACCATGTAGTTTTTTTTTCTTCCACTTTTCTTGACTGTTCTTCTTTTTATATTTTATTACTTTTTCACAAGGGATTTTCCCATGTAAAAATATATTTGAGGGGTGAGGGGAAGGAAATGTATAGTTTCGGCTGATATTTTTGGTCTCATATAATCTTGTCCCACCCCCCAAAAAAGAAACTTTTTTGAGGCTTGGACCATTAAAAATGATGAAGGAGGGACACATTCGTCATTTGTTTTATTGTACGCCAACAGGACAGAGTGCCGGGGAAAGGGAGATAGTAGGCAAAACTTTATTATTAAGTGGCCTACCCCTCCAACCATTTTCCCAACAATAATTTTTTTTTTTGAATTTCCCGCCTTTTGTAACTAACAATTTATTTTTCCCCCCAAAAAATGTGCTCTCCACCGCAAAAATCGGAGTTTCCCCGGACTTTCTAGGGTGGAAATTGTCTGTGGCAGAATTTCCCATGCAAAATATTTGGTTGTATACATAAAACATAAAAGGAAATTATAAATGGCTTAATACAAAGCGGGGTCAATAGCACCCAGGCATTACCCGGCAGAGTTTCCCAGGGGCTTGGCTTTTCCAGACAAACAAAACTGGAGAAAATATACTGTGCATGATAGGGAACTTTGACCTTCTTTTGTCCAGCAATATATAGTCACTATGATCAATTTTTAGGCATTTTCAATTTTCCGGCAACACACGGATAGCACCGCCTCTGGTTAGTTTTTTTTTAATTTTGCCCCATGGAATTTTGCATGGACGTTGGCAGAGCCTTAATATAGTGGCAAGTGGACCGTTTTAGGATTTTAAGGGATTGCATGCAGTTAATTATTGGTGCATTATTTGCGGGAATTTCTATTTCAGGTTTTTCTCATGCCGACTCTCACTATAACAGCTCTTTCTATAAAAGCACTCTTGCTATAGCAACATCCTGGGATCCCCGCAAGAGCTTTATAATGTAAACTGCTCCTTCTATAACATCACTTGTAATAACAGTCTTTTGCTATAACGGCAGGATTTTTCCTTCCCTTGACCATATTTCTCGGGCTATAACAGTATTTTCTTTCTATAACGGCATGTGGTCACCATCATATACCAATTTAGCATTAACCGTTTCTCCATAACAGGACTTGTATACTTTATTATAACAGGATTTGAACTTTTTTATCACGCGAATTTATTCTTTTTTCAACGAAAATTCAATATTTTTAGCAAAATTTCTTAAACATTGATATATTTTATTAAATTATCAAACAAATACCTGTGGAATTGGTCTTGATTAATTAATATTATTATTTCAGATCCCAATTTTCTAAAACAGCATCTCGCTATAGCAGCACATTTCAATTAACGATTCATTAACAAATTAATTTCACGGACGATTCAAGTTTTGAATAAAAAACACACCAATAATGCAAATTACTCCTTTTGCAATTCTAGTATTGTGTTCAAAACTTTACAATACAGTGGAGTCTCTATATAACAAGTCTCTTTATAACAACATTTCTCTGTAACAACATTATTTTTGCAGCCCCTCGTACAACATAAGGTATTTACATATTTAATGTTCTATATAACAACCTTTCCCTGTAACAATATTGTTCGCTCTTCCCTTCAGAGTTGCTATATAGATCCAAAATGCAGCCAAAAAAGTAAAAAAAAGGTTGTTAATTCTTTATTTTATTTGGCTTAACCTCAGCCTGTTAAATCCTTTAATAATTCCTACTCTTCACATTGTAAATTAGAACCAAGTGGTGATGCCATTAGGTCTTTAACTACACATTCACGCTCCCAAATTGTCAAAGCTGTGCTGACACATTTTTGGCTTGTAAATCCCCCAAGGGCCGTAAAATCAGGAAGCTTCCTATCCTACAGACAAATGTCACTCGAAAAAAAACGTGACATTGCTAAGCGGTTTTATTAACTGTGTAACTACAAACTACAAATTTTACGTGGAAGCGCGAGAAATTAAAATTTAATGGGCACAAATTAAATAGATTTTTTTGAACCAGAATTTTGTGTTTTTCCCATGTTTCTAACCCATTTTTACCATTCCCTTGTGGCTCCTACAAACTCAGTAAAAACTTCCCTTCCAAAAATTTTCAGTCATATAAGCCCAAAAAAAGTGGGAATGTTTGAAGTCTATTTTTATCCACTTCCACGTGCCTGTACCAAGCCCCAAGCAATCCTCGTACACACGTTTATGTACATGGAGAAAGGCCCAAAATTAAAAGTAGAGAGTTGGAAGTATTCCGGGAAGTGAAACAAATTAAGTTCTCTTTTCACCGTTGGAAAAGTCCGGGACGGCGGAAAGATTTTCTGTTTTTATGACTTTTTACGTGCACCTGCGAAAAAGGGGAAGGTAAAGGGAAACAACTAATAAAAGATATAAATACATTAAAAAAGCGGGAAATGACGTGTAATTCTCTCCCGCAACACGGAGTCACTTCTTTGCTGGAGGAAAAAGTGTGTGTAGTAATCCCGTGAATGGCCTTTTTTGGGCCAGGGCAAGGCGTATAGGAACGACAAAAGGCAAGAGTAACAGCTGCAAGTGAGTAACAAGATGAAATGGGTTTGCCAATTACCTCATTATCACTGCCATTAATTAGATGTGTGGGGTCTAAAAGCCATACAAATGGCCAGGTCACGAACTCATTCAAAAGTACGTGAGAACAGGAGAATTATCTTTCTCTCTCTCTATTTCTTTTTTTTCTTTCTCTCACTTTCTCTCTCTCCCTCACTTTCTCTCTTTTTATTTCTCTGCCTTCTCTACCTCACTGTCTCGCCGTTTATCTCTATATTTCTGTGTTCGTCTCATCCTCGCTTGTTCTCGTCTTTTGTCTAGATTTAAGTTGTCCATTTCAGCTTTTCCATGTTCCTCTTAAACTCTTTAATGGCTTTCGCTCTTTAATGTCTTTTTTAAATGTTTGCATCTTTTTCTGTTTCTGCCACTTTTCCCATTAATTTGACGTCTGTTTACCTTAGATGTCTCTCTATTTTCTTCTTTTCGTTCTATTTCCCTGTTGTGCTTCTATTTTTTTTGCATTTCAAGTGTTTCACTTTAATTCTTTTTTATTCTCTTTTTTCTTTTTTTTCTCTCAATTTTTTCGTTTCTGTCCGGCACTTTTTTCTCAATATTTCTCTCCCTCTGTGTTACTCCTTTTTCTATTCACTTATCTCCTTCCTTTCTTTCTGCATTTCAATTTTGTTTCTTTATTTCACTCTCCTTCTTTTTTAATTATCTTTGTTTCTGCAGTACAGACTTTTCTCTTTCTCTCTGTCTCGTCTCTTTGTTTAATTTATTCATTTTCTCTTTCTTTCCGTCTCGTCTCTTTGTTTAATTTATTCATTTTCTCTTTCTTTCTTTTCGTATTCTTTCTGCGATTTTCTCTTTCTTTCTTTTCGTATTCTTTCTGCGATTTTCTCTTTCTTTCTTTTCATATTCTTTCTGCGATTTTCTCTTTCTTTCTTTTCGTATTCTTTCTGCGATTTTCTCTTTCTTTCTTTTCATATTCTTTCTGCGATTTTCTCTTTCTTTCTTTTCGTATTCTTTCTGCGATTTTCTCTTTCTTTCTTTTCGTATTCTTCCTGCGATTTTCTCTTTCTTTCTTTTTTCTTCGTTTTTTCATTTTATCGTTTCTCAGGTTTTTTCGCCTCTTGATTCCTTTTTTCTTCGTTTTCTCTTTTTTCGTTTCTCAGTTTTTTTTCGTTCTCGGTCATCTCTTTATTTAATAAGTTTTTCATTTTCACTCTTTGTTCCCTCTCTGCCTTTCTCTCTTGTCTCTACCGCGATTTCTCTTTTGTCTTCAATCTATCATTTGCTAATTAAATCCCTCATTTCTCTCTTTTCATTCTATTTCTCGGTATTTATTTCTTTTCTGCCTATATTTCTATTATGCTATATATTTCTTCCATCTTCCTCTCCTTTTGTCCCTTTTATGTCTACACATAATGTTGAATTTTTGTGTCGGCCTTTATTCTCTGTCTCCAACTTTATTCTGTCTGCGTTACTCTTTCTAGCTCCTTCGTTCTTACAATTAGGGTCTCTTTTATTTTCTTTCGTTCTCCCTAATTTTTCTGACCGGAAATTCTCTCTATTTGTGCCCATCTCTCTTTTTTTATTTGGCCTCGCCTGACTCTCCTCTAGCCATCGTGGCTGTGATAATTGCAGTAATAATTATAAATTCCCTCATCTAAAAATCGTATCATCCTCCTCACCAGCACCGCCTCCTCCTTCAACCATTACGAGGTTCCAGTGTTATGTCTTCACCACGTCCAACTCATTTTTTTTGGAGGTCTCCAACCGTACAAGTTGCATCACATTCAGATGGTAAATACCCAGAAAGCTTTTCATGCTCCAAATATGAAGGGATGTGTCCTCCCCGCCGTTTCTTTGAGACGGTGGTGGATTCCCGGAATGGAAGACAAGTCAAAGGAGGAGCATTTAAAATTCTAGACTCGTATTTCCCAGACTTTTCCCCTGAGTTATGATCAATGTCAGAAGACACTCCGCATCACCATTGTTGGATGGAAAATATGATTTCTTGAGGTTTTTTTTCTTGTCAAAAATCTTCTTTTTCGAACTTCGCTCTTTGTCTTGATTCTCCGCATTACTTTTTCCAGTCTCATCTGTGCCGTTTCTGGACTTTTCCGGGACGTTTTGTCTGAGGAATGTTTTTTCGTGGCAGTTTCTTCTGCTGTTCTGCCTTACATTTTCTATATGCTTTATTTTCCATGTTTTTCATGCTTTTTCGGCATTTTCTGGTTTTATTATTTTCGCTTTTTTGTCTCGCAATTTTCCCTTGCTGTAGTTTTCCTCTTTTGATTTTCATATGCTGTTCTGTCTCTCATTTCTCTTACTTTCTTCCTGTCTCTTGCTTTCTTCCATTTGTTCAATCGGTTTACAGATAGCTATGGATTTCTCTCCCAAACTTTCCCTGCCATACTTACTCTCTTGCTTTCTCTCTTGCACTTTGTCTCACCTTCTCACATTGGCGTATACTATTTTCTTTCAATTTTGCCCTGATTTTCCTTCTTTGTTTTGCATCACTTTTCTTCACTTTCTCTGACTTTCTCTTATTATTTGTCTCTTTTATTTTTCCTCTCTGACTTTCTGTAATTATTTGTCTCTCTTTTCATTTTCCTCTCTGACTTTCTGTAATTATTTGTCTCTCTTTTATCATTTCTCTTTTACTTTTCCAATTTTGTCTCTTGCTTTCTTTCATTTTCTCTCTCTAACGTTCTCTAATTATTTGTCTGTCTTTTATCCATTCGCTTCTACGTTTTCAATTTTTTCTTTCTTGCTTTCTGTCATTTTCTCTTCTTTTCTCTAATTGGTTGGCTCATTTTCATTTACTTTCTCCCACGCTTTCTCTTACATACATATATTGGCTCTCACTTTCTCTAATATTTTCTGTCGTTGTCTCTAATATTTTCACTCACTTTCTCTAATATGTCTTCTCACTTTCTCTAATATTTTCTCTCACTTGCTCTAATTCGTATTCTCACTTTCTTTCAGTTTTTCGTTTCCCTTATTAGTTTCTTCTTATTATATTTTGTCTCATTTGTGGTCCAACCTTCGCCTACATTCTGTCTCACTGTCTCTCGCACTTGCGTATTTTTGCCTGGACTTTCTCTCATTTTCCCTTTTTCTGATTTCTTTTTGACGTTCTCCTATTAGTTTGTCTTCAATTTTCTTCGGCAATTATTCTTGTGTTCATTTTCTCCACTCATTTGCTTATCTCTCTCTCGTTCGATTTATGCCTGTCTCCGTACATATTCCTCGTTATCTTCTCCGCCCTCTCTATTTCCCTCTTCACGTCTCTTTTATAATTTGAATTATGAATTTTCCTTCGGTCTTTTCTTTTCGTTTATTCCCTATAGTGTTTTCCTCATTTTCGTGACTTCCCTATTTGGTTTCATTTTTTTCTCAATCCTTTTCATTCCCCCCTTTTTCCGGCACTTGCCTGAATCATCATGCTTTCTCCTGCCGTTCAACCTTTACTTTATTCTTTCTATGTCCTCCTATCCATACGAACAAACGTGTTTCTCCACCCTTGCATCCTTTTGATTTATGAGAACATGGAGTCAAAAGTTCTCACGGACATTCAAAAAAAAAAGGGTTGGCGGGGAGGAAACGTGAGAGTCGCAATTAAAACCGTGTCTTCAGCTGCGACACAAACAGAGAATTCTTTCGTCCATTCAAAGTACGTGCCCAACCCTTTATTTTCGTACATATTCCGCTTTCCCCCAAAAACTTTCCCTTGTTCAGATAGCACACATAGAAAGTAGCAATAATTCCTGTCCTTTCTCCCTCTTTTTTTTACATGGAATTAAATTCTCCTTGTTTGGATGAGTCCATCCAATGAGGAGAAGCGCCATAATAATAAAAGTCGGGGGATTAGTCCAAAAAAGTTTTTGTTGCTCTGTCGAGAACAATTGGGCGTGTGTGCATATAAAAAAAGAAAGTTTTCCCGGGGAATGGCAGAGGTTTTTGGGGGGGGGGACAAAGTTTCACAATGCTTTTGGGTCCTTTTACCCGTCAAGTGGATATAATGCTGGCTTTTAAAAAGGGACAGTTTCCTCTCATGCGTGAATGGCGAGCAGGGAAAGCTGGGGCTTATGACAATGTAAATCTCCATTGATTGTACTAATTACTTGGGATTTTCTCCCGGCTTGGAGAGCCCAACTTTCTATGTGGGTGAAACGACTTCAATCTCCTGCTTTTTGGGGTTGAGTTTTATATCAGAGATTTCCCTCACCATTTCGAGAATTACAGACTTAAATTCGTTTGGCGATTTTACATATAAATATTTGTACACATATATAATATAGTATTTATATCTATACATATAAATATTTGTACATACACATACATTTGTATCTACGCAGTACATTTGTCCACTTGTATTTGGGGATTATTTTTACAGAATTTAATATGTCCAGTTGTTGTGATAATTTTTGAATGACAATGCATTCCTATCTTTCAAGAGCAAGCTTTTATAGGCTACTTGACATAAAAGGATTTGAAAGGATTTCTGTAACTACTTGCGCAGCTTAAATATTCAAAATATGTACTTATACGGGCAAATTTTCATTCAAAACATTTTTGAATTTACGAAATAAAGCTTTAAAATGAAAACAAATCCGTTCTTACAAATAAAAAAAATTAATACATAGAAACCAATACAAATAAATAAATGCAAATTAAGGAATAACTACAAATAAATAAGTACAAATAAAGGAATACAAATAAATAAATACAAATAAATAAATTCAAATTAAGGAATACCTACAAATAAATAAATACAAATAAAGGAATACAAATAAATAAATACAAATAAAGGAATACAAATAAATAAATACAAATAAATTACATCGTACGAATACAGTCGACTCTCTCAATAACGGTTCCGTTTAAATCAGCAAATTTAACAGATACAGTGGCCTCTCGCTATAAGAACCCTTATGGGAAGTGCAAACCTGGTTGTTATTTGGAACATTTAATATGTACACTGCATTAACGAACGGTTGAAAAATAAAATTGTTATAGAGAAAAAGTTGTTATAAGGAGAGTTGTTATAGAGAGAGTCCACTGTACAACGACAAACTGATAGACTGAACATAAATTTTTGTAATACAGTGGAATCTGAGAATCTCTGTATAAAAAGTCTCTTTATAACAACTTTTCTATATAATAACATTTTTTCTGCCCTTCGCTCATGCAAGCTAAATATTTTATGTTCTATGTAACAACTTTTCTGTGTAACAATATTTTTCGCTTTAAACGCTTTAGAGACTAAACTGTATTAATTGCAGAACGGTTTTGAGAGAAGCATTTTCTGCCAGCGTTACAGAGAGAAAACCGTCATAAAGAAGCTCGTAATAGAGAAAGTCGACTGTAAATGAATACAAATAAATAAATAGAAATACATAAATGAAACAAAAAATGTCTGCACTCATTGCGAGTCGAAATAAAAATGACAAAGGGTAAAAATTAATTAGCGTGAAATGCAACAAACCCCGCGTCTACCAGAGCATTTGTTGCTTCCCCGCGCCATCCACATAAAACTGGGTGATTTCCGTTTGACATTTGCCGCCAGAGGAATCTTCCTTTGTCCTTCATTTAGAACAAAAAGGACATAAACACCCGATCATGGGTGAGAGATCAAAGAACGACGATGCTACGAGAGAGATAAAGACAGAGAGAGACAGAAACCTTCAGTGGTAGGTAACAGAAAAATCAGAGACAAAATAGACACATAGGTACATAACAGCATCAAATATAGTTAAAAGAAGCCAAATGGATGAAAAGGGAAAAGAGATCAAGAAAGAGACAAATAAATAAAAGTGAGAAGGAGACCATGGAAGAGACGAATAGATCGAAGGAGATCAAGAAAGAAGTAAATATATAACAGGAAAGCAGAAGATCGAGAAATAGACAAATAGGTAAAAGGGGAAAAGGAGACGGAGAAAGAGACAAATTGAAACCCAAGAGCGGAAATCAAAGACAAAGCAAATTCAAAAGCAACAGAGGAAATCCAGAAAGAGACAAAGTGAAATCCGGCAAAAATCAAGAAAGAGACGAATTAAAAAGCAGAGCAAGACAGGAAATTCAGAATGACACAAATTAAAAAGGACAAAACAAGAAATCAATCACGAATAAAATGAAAGTCAGAGCGACAAAATAGTTAGAGCCAGAAAGGTAATGAAAGGAGACAAAATGAAAGGCAAAGAGGAAATGAAAGGGACAAAATAAGTAAAATGAAAATGAACGAAATGAGACTTTAGAAAGCATCAAAAATCAAAAGCAGAAAAACGGGAAACGAGAACAAATCAAGGCAGTTCCGAATTGAAAAAAATAGTTAGAGAAAGTCTCTCTGTAACAAGTCTCGTTATAGCAACATTCCTATATAACAACATTATTGTTTTCACCCTTCGAACATGTAAAGTGCATATTTTATGTTCTATATAACAACATTTCCCAGTAATAATATTTTCTCCTCTTCCCTTCAGTGTTGTTATAGAGAGACTCCACTGTACACCAGAAAGAGACATCACGAAAACAAAAATGAATAAAGAGACAAAATGAGAGACAGATTGGAAATCAAGTGAGAGAGAGAGTGAGAGAGAGAGAGAGAGAGAGTAAGAGAATCAGAAGGAAAGAAGGAAAAATCAACAAAGACTGAAGGCGAGACAGGCAGATGGGCCGGCATTATTGGCGGGGAACTTGAAGGAGGAGGAGAAGAGAAGTATTCGAGAGAAAAAAAAACTTCAAAAGACTCATCCCGGCGGGTTGAAGTGCTGATGAAACTGTTAATTTTCCGCTTCATTTCACTCCACTCACACAGAATTTCCCACAGAGAGAGAGAGAGAAAGAGAGAGAGAGAAAGACAGGGAGAAAAAGAGAGAGAGAATGACAGAGAGAAAGAGAGAGCGAGAGAGAGAGAGAGATTCCCCACAACTAGACAGACACCCAAATAAGTACATGTGGGGGTCTCTCCCTATCCATACGTTGAAAGGGGTAAAATAGGAGATGGAAAGGATGATAATGACGAAGGATTTGTCTTTTCAGCTGTAAAACTATTTGTGTCTCCCAACCCCATTTGGGATCCCTTTTGAGCTTCTCCTCCCCCGACTTTTCCCCTTTATTATTGTCCATACACGCACACACGCACTCCTATAACCTCAATCACAATAATTAGTGGGGAGCATTCAAGGGGCAAACAAGGGGTTAATTTCGCCCCATGTTTGTCCCCTCACCTTTAAACTGTCAAGGTTGTCCCGCCACAAAAATAATATAAAATCCCTTTTGTTTTGTAATTTTTTAACGATTTACGGGTTGCACTTCTATTTGTGTAATTTTTCCCTGTACACCTGCCGTTGTAGCGTGACTGTTCGTTGCTTTTAGTGTCTTTAAAGTGTATTCTCGGGCTAAAGAAAAATAAAGTGTTTCCATGACTAGCGTTAAGGCTTTACAAAGATCCGCTGGACTGCCCAGAAAAATTCAAGGGGAAAAACGTTTTTTCTTCTGAGGAAGGATTTTTCCTTTACGACATCATTGAGGGAATTATAATATTTTATATCCCAATTTGGTCTCAGCCCATTACTGGAGAAATGGAAAATGGCGAACGGAAGAAGGACAAGTGTTGAGAGGGTAAATTTTTAGTGGATGGAGGCCATTAAAGAAGTGTCGTAATATTTGACCATGCCATTCTGGATATGACCTTCATAATGCGTCAACGAGGAATGGGATAAGAGAGTCAACAAGGAATTGAGAGGGAGAGAAAGAAAAAGCGAGAGAAAGAGAGTGAAAGAGAGAGAGAGACAGAAATCTCGTCCCGGCACTTCTGCATAAAATATGATTTTATTCTTTTTCTTTCGCATTCTCCCCTGTCGCATTCTCCCCTTCGTCCTCTCTGTGCCTTTTATTACTTTTGATTTTCTATGCGTTTGTCCCTTTCCCTACGTTCTTCTGACAATTTTACTATTAAGTTTTTCTCCATCTTTCAACTCTTTTTTCTCTCATCCGGTGTCTTTATAATTATTAATTATCTATGTTTCTCTCAAATATTCCGTTTTAAATATTTTACCAACTCTTTTTCTTCCTTGTTGCTCTCACGTCCCTTTTCTCTTTTTCCATCTTTCTATTTATTTATTTCTTGTTCACTTTCTTTTCCTGCCATTTTTTGTTCCTCTGTTTTTCACTTGTTCTCACTTTAGGTTTTGCTCTTGTTCACTTTCTCTTTTTCTTTCTTTCAAGTTCTTTTTTCTACCGTTAATATTCTCTTTTTCTTTCTTTCAAGTTCTTTTTTCTACCGTTAATATTCTCTTTTTCTTTCTTTCAAATCCTTTTTTCTATCGTTAATATTCTCTTTTTCTTTCTTTCAAATAATTTTTCTTTGTTTAACTTTTTTTTTCTTCGATTTTCTCTATTTTACTTTCTCTGTCTGTGATTTTCTCTATTTAACTTTCTTTTTCTTTGATTTTCTCTATTTAACTTTCTCTTTTTCTTTCATTGGTTTTCTCTCTTTCACTTTCTCTCTTGCAGTTTCTCTGTTTCCCTCGTTCACGTTCTCTTTTTCTCCTTTTCGATTTCTCTTTTTCTCCTTTTCGATTTCTCTTTTTCTCCTTTTCGATTTCTCTTTTTCTCTCCTTTCACTTTCTTTCTTTCGCTTTATCTATTCCCTTAACTTTCTCTTCTTTTATCACGTTTTCTCTCTTTCTCTTCGCTTATCTGTCGTTCTCTGTCTATTTGTACGACGTCTCCTTTGAACGTCTTTATTATTATTGCACCTTTGTTACTTATCCTGTTTTTTGTCTCTTTTACTGTCATTTTGTACCCGATTTCTCTTTCTCTCTATTAGTAGTTGCTATTTTTCGCTCCTTCTTTTTTCACCCACCCCCTAGTCTCTCTTCATTTTGTATCTTCATATTTTTCTCTTTTCTTATTTTCTAGTCTTTCGTGTTCCCCCCCTTTCTCCTGGTTTTTCCTATCCATTTCTCTGTCTGTATTTCTCCCACTTCTTTTCTGTTTGTATTGTTTCTCCTCATTTTTGCATCGTCTTTCCACATTTTCCGTTTTCAAACAATTTCCTCTTCCATTTACTATCAACTATATTTTCTCTCTGGTCCTCACTTTCACTCCGTCCATCTGTCCAAAAAATAGTATTATGCCTCCCCTTCTAAAATCTGCAGGTTCGTCCTATTCTCTCGCCTGCGGAAAACCCAATTTTCGACCTGTCCCCTCCAGCATAGGCACGCATCCTCCACATGTGTGTATTTGCGGTGTCTCGTAATTTTCTACGAGGGTCTTCATCCCCTCCTGGGCGATAGGAGGAGATCCAGCCGGTGTACAACTGGGAGAAAAGGCGGTGCAATTTGGCCATAACCCTCCATAATAATGAGATGTGAAATACTATACTCATGCCAGGCAGTGCAGGAGTAATTACAAGATTGCGAAAATCAAATTAAAGTTGAACCAAAAGCACATACGTACATATTCCTATACTTTTTTATACACAAATCTAACCAGATAAATCCAAAACCTTGAACCATGTGAGAAACGCCCCGTTGTTTCTTCTGATGCAAAGTCCAGGGGGGGAATTACATTTGGATGCAATGGTTGGGGAGATGCCATGTGTTCCTTTTTGCCCTCCTCCATTCTGGCTCTGGGAAGGGAGAATGTCGGTGGGATTGTGTGTAATATGGATATACATACATTGTGGGGGACAAGGTTGTCATCTCACGTAAATTTATAATCAGACATTCTCGCCACTTGTAGTACTCTCCTATACTCTTTTTGGGAATATGTCACGGGCATACGAGATGCCATGGATATAATGTACATATTCGCATCTGTGGAACGAGCAAAAGTCCGGCTGCGGAACCCGGGCAAGAGAATTTATAAGGATGGAGAGCATTAACAAGTTTTCAGGGTGCAATAAGTATAGCAAGAGAGTGGGAGAAAGTCAGGCTGCGAGAGAGGGCGAGAGAAAGATGAAACAAGAGAGAACGAGAGAGAGAAAGCAAGAAAGTGAAAGGCAGAAAAAAAGACAGAAAGAGAGAGCGGAAGAGAAAGCGAGCGAGAAGGAAAGACAGATAGCAAGTGAGAGAGAACGAGAGATGCCAAGAGAGAAAGAGTCAGAGAAAGAGAAAGCGAGCGAAATAGAGAGCGAACGAGAGAGTGAAATAGAGCAAAATAGATAGCGAAAGAGAGCGAGAAAGAGAGCGAAAGAGAGAGAGACAGAGAGCGAAATGTAGAGCAAAAGAGAGAGAGAGAGAAAGAGAGAGGGAGACAGGGAGCGAAATAGAGAGAGAAAGAGAGCGAAAGTGAGAGAGAGCAAAAGAGAGAGCGAAAGAGAGAGAGAAAGAGAGCGAAAGAGAGAGTGACAGCGATCGAAAGAGAGAGAGACAGAGAGCAAAAGAGAGAGAAAGAGAGCGAAATAGAGAGAAAGAAAGAAAGAGAGACAGGGAGCGAAAGAGAGAGAGAAGGAGAGCAAAAGAGAGAGAGACAGGGAGCGAAAGAGGGAGAGACAGAGAGCGAAATAGAGAGCAAAAGAGAGAGAGAAAGAGAGAGAGAGACAGGGAGCGAAAGCGGGAGAGACAGAGAGCGAAATAGAGAGGAAAAGAGAGAGCGAAAGAGAGAGATACAGAGAGCGAAAGAGAGGGAGAGAGCGAAAGAGAGAGAAAGAAAGCGAAAGAGAGAGAGCGAGCGAAAGAGAGAGATAGAAAGCGAAAGAGAGAGAGAAAGAGGGTGAAGGAGAGAGAAAGAAGCGAGAAGAAGAGAGTAAACTTGTAGAACGATGAAAAAACAAGATGCAAGCAAACACAAACAAGTTGAACTTCGACCACAAGCAAAGGCCAGGCACTTTATCATTTCCTTTTTACAACATGCTTTTCCCTCCAATTTATTCTTGTTTCTCTTCTCTCCCAATTGTCTTTCATTCCCCATTTTTCTCTCGGCCTCACGTTCTCTTTCTCTAATCCACTCTCAGCGCATTTTCCCCTTTATCCTCATTACTCTCTTCTCTCGCTTTTCTCTCTCCGTTTCTGATTTCTCAAATCAAGGAACCAATGTTGCCGTGTGCCAGTTCGGAGAAATGTAATTAGATTTAGCGCCATTCAATGTTCCAACATTGATTACAAGGAACGCTTCTACAGAGATTGATATTTGCTGTATAGTTCTGAGTATTTATAAACAGGTTGAAGGGGACTGTATGGCAGATATGGAATTGTACCTATTATATCGTATATACATATATCTATATAAAATCCCATTTGGTAATTGCTAAATTGCTAAACTGCATTACACTTATTCCAACGCAATTCCTTTTCTATAGTGGAATTTTGACCCCAAGAAATACCTTCAATTGCATTACACCTAACCCCAAAAAGACTGTTTGCTCAGTTCCCAGGGAAAAAAATTTAAGTCTCTCAAAAATTCTTCAAGAGCTAATATTACTGAGGATTCCATGAAGCTTACACAGAATCTCCCTCTTGAACTCCTCCCACACGCATTTGTCCATGTACAAATGTGCTTCCACGAGAGAGGAAACTGAGGGGTTTTGGAGAAGGTGGTTGTTGATGGCATCTTGGAAGCCCCCGAAGAATGTTTGCTCAAGTAAGTCCTTCGGCCCGTGAAGTTTTGGAAAAGGAGAAGTCCATGAACAAAATTTATATAAGGGACATGGACGGGATATGAAGAGAACAAGTGTTTCCACTCCAAAACGCACTTTCCCCCACTTCTCCA
>JAQGBT010004642.1:0-16060 GCA_034698585.1 Disparrhopalites patrizii
CCACGGCAAAATAGAATTTGCAATTTTTTGATTGTGTTCGAAAATACAAATGAACGCATATGATACGTATACGTATGTATTTAAAGTACATTTATTTTGTATTTAAGAAACGTATTTTAATTACAATTATTTGTATTTTGTAATTAGTATTTGGAACTGAAGTATTTTGGCCATCTCTGATATGTATATTGTAGTACTTATTGTTTGAAAAAAATCGTAATTACTTTGAGAGAAAAAAATAGTTTGTAATGTCAATGTGATATGAAAAAGTCTTGGATTTCCTCTGGTTTTTGTATTCACACGTGTCTTATTTGTGCCTATTTTAACGAAGCTAATTAACCATTTATTTATTTATCCACAGACCCAGCCAACTTGGGCCTCCAAAAGCCGGTCAACTCCATGGTCCTGCCACCGTTGGGAGGACCATCGAATTCCGGATCGAATTCCGGTGCTTATGGCGGTGGGAGCAATGTAAACAACAATCCCTACCTCCAAATCCCCTTTGACCCTCACCAACAATCGGGGGGAGGGAAGCCGGGGGTGATCGGAGGGGGGAATGCACCCCCTCCACCCCCAGAACGGGAAAGTGGGAGTAGTCAGCAAGAGGAATTCCGTCTCCCACCCCCACAACAACAATCACTCTCTTCCGGTCCAATGCTCATGCATAATGCTAACGGGAATGGGAAGAACGGGGCTGGGAAAGGGGAGCACGGTGGTGGGATTGTTGGTGGTGGCGGCGGTGTGGGCAATAATGTCCTGGGACCTCAGCCGAACCCAATCCAACAATCATCTGGCACTTCCTCAGCCCTCAATAGCATCTTCAGTCACAAGGATGGTGGGATTATGGATGAGCATGATGCTTATGGGAGTCAGACGCAGCAACAGAGACATTCGTGAGTTCACTTTTTTGACACGTTCAATCCATTCTGTATAGCATATGTCTGTGTAGAGTCTCTCTATAACAACATTGAAGGGAAGAAAAAAATATTTTTACTGAGAAATGTTGTTATATAGAACAGTAAATATGTACGTTGCATGTACCTAGGGCGGAAAAAATAATGTTGTTATAGAGAAGTGTTGTTATAAAGAGACTTGTTGAAGAGAGACTTCACCGTAAGCTTATCGATATCCCAATATTTCCCTTTATAATGATAAGTACGGTCGATTCTCTCTATAATGGGCTCCCTTATAACGGTTTTTTCTCCAAAAGAGGGGCAGAAAATGCTCCCCGCAAAAACTTTCTCCAATTGTTAACGTAGAAATTTCTGGTCTCTATAACGGTTTTTCGTTTTAATGGGGGGAAATTTGCTGATCTAAGGGGAACCGTTATAGAGAGAGTCGACTGTAGTGTTGATCATGTTATTTTCAAATGAGTCATCTCCAATTTGTTGTTGGTCAATCTGTCTCTTGTTTGTTTATACATATGGGGAACAAATAAACTCACTAATTAACTAACTGTATGACTATAGTCATACTATAATATAACTAACAATATATATCGAGATTGAAGTGCATAAATTGATCCTCTCTAGGGATGTCGACTACCCGATTTGATCCAGAATTTTTAGTTCAAAACGTTTCGGATCGAAATTCGCAATTCGATCCGATTCATGATGCAAATGATTCGATTTGGTTCGATTCAAGCCATGGATTGAATCGAATGATGATTCAAACGATCCAAAATATATTTTAATGTGTATTACTGTGACACATTTTTGCCACTTTTTGCAAATTTTAAGCATATCATGAAGTCTAATAATTTGCGACTTCAAATAAATGGAAGTAACCATGATATAATATTTACCGTTGATTTAAATTTGCTGCAATATTTTGATGGTTATTGCTCCGCTTCGGAAGAATATCCAAAAATTTTGTGTTAAATAATGGATCGGATGAATCGAATTCAAGTTAAATTTTATGGTCTGATTTACGTCTTGAATCGCATTATTCGATCTGATTCACGGTTTCGAATCCAATCAAATTTGCAAGTATTTGAATTGAATTGAATCGAGAAATCTTATTCAAAATCGAACCATTGCCATCCTTAAATCCTCTCCATTCCGCGCTTCCATTCAATCAATTTGGAAAAAATTGATTGCATGTTCCCACCTTCCTAGGACCTAGCCTTAAAAAAGGCACGTGCAAAAAGAAAACAGCTGGAGTGTACAGGATTTTATGGTGGTTTTAGTAAAAATAAAAGGTGCCTGTGGATCAGAAAGGAATTAATCAAGTTAATGGTTGTTTTTCTGCCTGAAATTCCAACTTTGAACTTTCAGTAGCAGTTTTGAATTACGAAATGAACACATAAATTCAACAGATGGAATTTAAGTACGCGTTTTTCCAAATTGTGAATACAAATTTAAATTGTTAAATTATGATTCAATTTTATTCCAATACTGACGACATATCTGTACATTCGTGTTTACATACATCGTGTTTACATACAAATTCGTGTTTACATACATTTTGAATATATTTGCTTAAGTTCATAATGCGACCAAAATGAACCAGGAAAATTTGGAAATGACAAATGATCTTGCACCGTTGTTGATGCCATTCAAATAGTCCAAATTTCTGTTGTTTTAAATGTTTCAAAAATTTTTAGATCTAGATATTGGAACAGTGCAAATTTGTAAATTCTTGTTGCAATAGTGAATTCTCACGAAAAAGATTTTTTTTAAATCTGGATTTACCCCGGTTTGTAAATATTTATTATGTATTAATTACAAAATATATTGCCAGTAGTTTCTTTTTATTACTAAATCTGTGGTTGGTACGCTCCAAAACACAATTTTGCCTCGAAAACTCTGCATTCTGCTTCATCACAGGAAAATCTGAAAAAAAGCCACAAAAATCACACCGACGATGTAAGATTTATATGATTATTTCCATTTAGCCTTAATTCCAGATTCGTTGTTAAAATCTGTTTGTATTACATAGTACAGAGACAGAAGGATGTAAATGTATTTTAATGGTACATTTAATTGGACATTTTACAATTGTATAAATTTGGAGATTTAAAAATTGCTTAAATTTGGACATTTAAACATTTTTGAAATTTTGACGTTTTATAATTTTTAAATTTGATCTTTTAAAAATATTTCCGTCAACTATTGAAGGAAATATCTAAAAAAAATGGTCAAATTTCATTTTTTGTCATAATTAAATTTTGAAAGATATACTTTTGCATCTTTAACGAAAATTTGGCCAAATGTGCTTAAACCCTTTTGGAGCCATTGCATATGAGAAAAGACTGAAACTGATTTGTGAGACCAACATTTTCGTTACAACTCCCACATTCACCACGGTTTTTGACGTTGGGCGAGGTCTAAAAAAATTCCTCGAGGGTTTCAAAAGCCACAAGGTGATATGGTGGTTCAGTTTGGATTTTTTTTGGAGGGTGGAAAAAGATATACAAGACGACAGAGAAGCGAACCATGTACTTTTAGGAAAGACATTAATCCAGTTTTCCTTGAGGCTTGTTCAACTCACAAGAAAATAATAAACAGAGAGAGAAAAAAACATCGAAAAACACCAAAGAAGAGAGAAATATGATGGGAGAAAATTGTATACCTCCGCCGAAAAGTAGTAACTATGCATGGACATGAAATAAATCCATTGTAAATCATAATAAAAATCTCTGTAATGACCATGTCCTACCTTCCCCCCTAATAACATGGTGCACATTACTTCCAATATTCTTTTTCACACAAAAAAAATAACATGTTCATGTTTACACAGAAAAAAAAACCAGCCAGAAGGGAAGTAGTGGGAGAGAATTAGTATAGTATACTTTTCTTATTCTTTCCTCAAAAGATTAAAAAAAACAGATATTGTCTCAGGCCAGGGGAGAAACCATTTTTTATGAGCGTTTTTACGATTAAAACAAGAGAAGAAAAGGAGTTGTTGAGAGGTCGTAAATCACTTTGGAAATGGGGTTTAGTGAAGAATGTTATATTTTTTTGAACAAGTGTAATAATCTTGTAAAAGGGTGGATGATCATCTTGATCGTGATGATCAGGAAATCAGGATCAACAGGATATGCAAGGGGAAAGATTGTTATATGGCTGCTTACATGGTTAGTGTCATGTCCGAGGAAAGAAAAAATTGTAACTGTCATTTTAAATTTGTGAAGCATCATCATTATTTTTGTATGTTCCACATGGACATGACCAAATAATAAATATTTGTGTATGAATTAAATTCCAGTTTTTTTTTATTATATTTTTTTAATGGGAGCTTTAACGGAGGCCCAGTAGCCTTTTACAACGTGCCGAGCCTCCGAGTTCACCCACAGAGGTATAGGTCAGGGAGATAGGAGGATCATGTATGTACATATGTATATATACATATATAACCCATACATTTATATACATGCATTTACGGTATATGGGTATATCCTAACATAAAGTATAATATCAATATAGAAAATCATTAAAAAAGTGTTTTGAATAGAAAAACAATCTACCTATAATGCACCACGTAAAAAAATTATTTGATGTACTATAAGAAGTTTTTCCACAGAAACTGAGGCTTCCATTTGACTGGGAATTTTTATTTATTTATTTACGTCCCGATTTTTACTACTGGCCTACTCGTTTTTTCTTACAATTTGGAAACTTTGCCCTCGTAAACCATTGTTATGGCGCCTTTTTCTGAGAAAAAAAAGTTGTTTTCCTATATTTATAGTAGCGTTTTATACAGAGAAAAATACTGAATTTTGTGCCAGTAAATTCCGTTTTTATCTTCCATCGTATGTAATATAGCCTGTTAAAATTTGTCAGGTGGGAAGTACATTGTAGTTCCATTAGAGGGTTGTAATATAAGCCGTTTACATTTTTACAGTGTAAATATATTTTTCCGCTACCTTGCTCACAGACGTTCATTGGGCTGCGCCTAATGCAGAATGTAAATTGCATTTTTTTAAAGGGTGCATTTGATTCCTTAAAAATGCTTTCCTGTCTTGAAATGTGAGATTCTACTAGAGTTTATCGGCATTTTTTTCTGTTGAAAAGGTTTTATGGAAGGGAAAACACATTTCCTGATTTATAACAATTTTTATATTCAGATTTTTCTTATTTGGTAGAATTATTTTCTCTGTTTATAATGGAAATGTACAGATGATTCATATGTAATAGGTATGTGTGTATATGCATAAACACTTAGTAATATTTTCGACTTTGGTTTTGTTTCTGTCTATAAGAAATTTGCAATGGAATTTGTAATTTTAAAAAATTTGCAATGGAATTTGCAATTTTAAAACATTTGCAATGGAATTTGCAATTTTAAAACATTTGCAATGGAATTTGCAATTTTAAAACATTTGCAATGGAATTTGTAATTGTAGAAAATTTGTAATGTTATTTGTAATTATAACAAATTTGTAATGTCATTTGTAATTATAACAAATTTGTAATGTTATTTGTAATTATAACAAATTTGTAATGTCATTTGTAATTATAACAAATTTGTAATGTTATTTGTAATTATAACAAATTTGTAATGTAATTACGGCGATAAACAAAAACTAACCGATGAGAGACATGAATTCATTGGAAAAAAATTGGGCTTTTGCAAGCTGTAATAATTCAAAGAAATGTCAACATTCAGAGTTTACATAAATTCAGAGTTTACATGACAAATTTTTGAATATTGATATACGATATAGCTAGTATTTGTAGGACAAATGAATACAAATTCAGATTTTTGCAGATCAAATTTTATCCAGATATTTATTTGTTTCCATGTGTTATTCGTGTAGGTCTTACTGGAAGCCTTCGTACGACTACAATGCCGGAGACCCCGCCGCGAGTAATTCGAACAATAATGGTTACGGAGGAGTTAATGTCGTCCCATTGACAAATACAGGATTATACGGTAAGCATACAGATTTTGTTCCTAAATTGTGCATTTTTTAACAAAAGAATTATCAAGAATGAAATTGCGAACAAAAATTTAAAATTGGCATTCCTACAAGGAAACGTCCCAAACCATGAAAAAATCCCATCTTCAAATTTTCTACGTCACGCGGCATTTTTTTTCGTGGTTTCAAATTGCACACGTCATTCATGTGACAGAAAAAAAACAACAAATTAAAATAAATTGCACCCCATCAAGATTCCTTTACCTTGTAATGGAAGCAAAAACTTTGGTTGTAATTTGTTGTCGCTGTGTCGGAATTTTTGTCTCATGACGTTGGAAGCTAAAAAAAAAGGGTTGCATTTGTACCTTTTTGTGTGATTCATATAAATAAAACGGTAAAAATGAAAAAATCCTCGTGAAACCAAGGGTAATGGAGATAATGGTTGTAATGCTTTAACAAATGCGACAGGAGATACAAAAGGACAGTTTTTTTTAATTCAGAAAAACCACACACGCATATCTGTATAGACACTTGTAACATTTACAAGCGAACATGGTTTATCTTTGGAAAAAAATGTTTTTGTACCTTGAGAAAAAAATGGAAATATATTTACGACTATGATTTCAGTGTCAGAGTAGCATTACCAGACAAAACTGTGACAATGCAGTAATTGTTGTAATTGGTTCCACGTATTATGTTGGTGTATTATATGTACATCATAAAATGCATAAAAAAGTAAAAAAAAAACATTAGGGAGGATTCTTCAAAGGCAATTGTTGTAGGTTGTCACAAGTGCGTGCATTTTTTTTCGACAAATTTTCAGGGCTCTCAGGATTTACACACGTGCTCTTTAATCTTCCTTGCGTATGCCATTATCTGTTATACAGGGATGATTTTACCGCTAAAACGTCTTTGTAGGAAAGACAAATTTTTGTCGTGAAACATTCCCAAGAAAATTTAGTGTCGTCCTTGCTATTTTGATACCACAATTTTTTCTGCAAAATCGCTGCATTTATATCTAACATTTCTGGAGAATCTGTCAAAGCTGGGTTTTCTGAGAAATTTTATTGCTGATCGAGAGCAATTATTTCAGTCGGACTCTGTCCTCTAAAGCGTTAATGCTTTTACTTCCATGACATATGCATGTACAACCTGAATAAAGACATTTTGAGCAGAATTTCATGGCAAATACTTCAGTATTAAAAATAAATTTCGGTTTCGTTAAAATTTTGACGTTATTGTCACTGCAAATAGAAAATTTATTTTAAAGTAGATAATCCGTGTCAAAATAGCAAGATCTTCCCTGTAACGGTTTTACATATTCTCTACACAGTAAACTCTCTTCATAACGGGCTCCCTTATAACGGTTGCAGAAAATGCCACCCCAAAAACTTTCTCCAATTGTTAACATCCAAATTTCTGTTCTCTGTAACGATTTTTCGTTATTAACAAACAAAATTTACTGATTCAAGGAGAACATTATAGAGAGAGTTGGCTGCATACATTTGAAAGTTTCTATAACATATTTCATATAATATGGTCCTCTCTCTATAACGCTGGCAAAAATAGTTCCATCAAAAACTTACTCCCATACGTCGAAATCACTGCTCTCTATAATGCCTTTTCGCTATCGCGGGGAAACTTTGCTGATTTATGAGGAACCGCTTAAAGAGACTACACTATATCCGTTTTTCACTTCAGCCATTACATGGAGCTTTCCTTTGCTCAGCTGCTAAAGAGAGTCCATAGTTAAATACATAAATAGCGTAAAACTGTTGAAATAATTGTAGTTAAAACGGCATAAAATTGTAGAAATAATTGTAATTAAAATGGCATAAAACTGGAGAAATAATTGTATATAAAATTTAATAAAACAGGAGCAATAATCGTAATTAAAATTGCATAAAAAAGGAGCAATAATTGTAATTAAAATTGCATAAAAAAGGAGCAATAATTGTAATTAAAATTGCATAAAAAATTAGCTATAAAAGTAATTAAAATGACGCAAAGCGGAAGTAATAATTAAAACGAGGCAAAGACAGCAATTCTCATGGGGTAAAACGGTATTAATCATCGTAATTAAAACGGGAGTCTTGTTATAACAGCTCTCGTTGTAGCAGCATGTTCATTATAACACCAGGAAATTGATAGTAGCTCGCGTATGAAATACATACGAAAATTGTTCTCTATAACCGCATTCCTTTTATATATAACAGCAAAATTTTGGGCTCCGTTGGATGCTGTTATAACGAGACTCCGCTGTAAAATGCTATGGATGGTCATAATTAAAATGTATCTCTTAATTTGTGTCTCTATCTATAGGAAACGGCGTCGTGAACAATGGAAATGTCAATTACGGTGCAGGCGCAGGCTCCCCGTACGCCTACCAGCCGTACAACAATGCCGGCACCTCCTCACAGACCCAGCCATTGCCCCAGCCCTATGGCCAAAATGGGAACGCCAACGCGAACGGCTACAATTACAATCCCCAGAGCCTCCAACCATTGCAACCATCCCCGAACCAACAACAGCAACAGCAAATCCTTCAACAAGCCCAGTATTACAGTAGTATGACTGCTGCCAATCCGGGATATAATACAAATTTAAATACTAATAATAATAACATGATGAATTCCTCTCCCAATCGTTTACTTCCCCCTCTGAATCCCAACAATCAAGGAAATGTTAACATGGGAGGGATGCCACAAGTGGGAGTTGTAAATCAGCAGAATCCTTATGTCCCTTACCCTGGAGGAGTTGCCGTAGGAGGGAATCCACCACAAGCCGCAAATGTGAATAATGCAAATTTGCCCAGAACCACAGGCAATGTCTCTGTTGGTGGTGGGAGCAGTTCTTATGGTGGGAGTTCAAAGGTGGAGCAGGAAGCAGCTGCTGTCATGGTTCCGGCATCCCAAGCTCATAGCGTTGCCTACAATGAAATTTCAAAACTAGAACTTCCTCAAACCATGAGGAAATTGTCTTCCCAGATCTCCAACTTTGCTATGGAGTCAGAGAGTAAGTGGTTGTCATATCCAGTCATTTTATTTTGATTTTAAATGGAAGAAATCATTGCGAAAAAAATGCTTTTTAGGGGTTTTGTGCTATCTAAAACTATAGAGGAACTTCTCGGTTTAAGTTCAATCAGCACGTATCAATTTTGGGACCAAGTTCAATGTCAAATTCGAAAATGTTTAGCTATAACTATAGACACTTGTACTTGATAATTCGAGGTTTTTGAAGACACCCAAAATTTATGAGCTCAGTCGTTGGTTGAAATTCTTATTTTCCAAGTCGGAGTGCTTATTCTTAACTCAATTACGAGTTTGTTTCTTTCTAAAACTAAAAACAATGAAAATACGCTATTTATTGAACAAATTTTACGCTATTTATTTATTGAACAAATTTTACGCTATTTATTTATTGGACAAACTTTACGCTAAATATTTATAAAATACAAAATATGTCAAAAAATACCAAAACAGTAAATACAAGCTAAAAATAATAGCTAAATGAATTAATTAAAAAATTTTGCTTATTATCTTTTTACCAATTGTTTTCGATTGCAAGCTATAAATCTATGCTGATATTTATTAACAGACACATTCAGTATCCTTTGTCATCTTATCTGTACAAAAAACTTGACTGCTAATCACTGCTAATCACAATTGAAATCGCAATTATACTCGCGAGTTTCAATGGCGAGTTCAATTTCGTTTTCATTACTGAAATAAAATTCAATTCGTACGAGTGTCTCAACTCTCAACTATGAATTTGATTAATCCAACTTGAAATTTAGAATCGTGTCACTTTGGACTTTAATTGAGTTTGGATTTTGGCACAATACAACTTACTAGTCGTCGTTTAAGTATCAAAAGTCATCAAGTTCATTTTATCTAAAACCTGACTAACGGAGTTTTTCTTAAGGGTTTCCTAAGGTCAAAGTTTGCTAAGGCTTCCTATTCTTTCACATGTATATATGTTATCTTTTTAGATACATATGTATATGTAAGACTAGGAACGATTCAATTTTATTCAGTTTAAAGTCAATTTAAAGGAAGATTTCCAATTTCCAAATGAATATAAAGTAACCGATAAGGAGCTCTATCTACAACATGGAGAAATAAATAAAATTAATTAATTAATTAAAAATTAATTTAAATTTAATTTAAATTAATTTTAAATAAATAAATAAATAACCTATGTATATTTAAATTACCTATTTTAATGCCATTTTGCAGAAGACAATTTCAAGGACCATGCTGCCGGGCCAGGAGCAGTTTTAGCCTTTTTAATGGGATTGGCCATGTCCATCATCATGATGGTTATCGTGGGCTGTCGCCTCCGGAGGATGGGCACCCGCCGTCGGGGCAAGAACAGGCTGGATCCCGACTATTTGGTCGATGGGATGTATTTGTAGATGCAAAAACAAATGAATATATTATTTACACGGTCAAAAAATGAGGATTTATTCGACAGATAATTTTTTTTTTTTTTGAAAAAAGAGTTTTTTCTTCTGTTTTTTCATAATCGATTCATAATCGACTGTCGATAAGAAATGTGATGGAAAACAATCGTGTAAATCATTTTTGTACGTTTGATGTAATCAAATTGATTAGTTTGCACATTTTTGCAACTTTGCAAAAATTAGTTATCAATTTATGGCAGAAATTCTATTGGGATTAAGTGACGATAAATCAAAAATGTTTAGATCACGTTATGTTTCAAGTCTTCTAAATTCCCTTTTTACGGATTCACTTGGTCAAAAATTTGTCATTTTTCATTACAAAACCTGGCAAGCTGTTGTATTATTGCTCAGGAAGAAATTACGGAGGCCCTATTGTTGAATTTTATTATAATCAATAATGGATTGATTTTCTCTTTGACCTAATGACGTTATCGGGATTTATTTTGCTCCACCTCATTTTTCCATATATTTATGTACATACAAATATACATGGGAGTGTGAATATTTGTATTGAGAATTGAGATGGATGCCAGAACAATTAAAACTATAGAATTCTGGGTCAGTTAATAGTTAATTCTAAAGTTGTTGATTGTAAAGGAAAAAAACACAAAAATATAATTGTCGTGATGTTGACGTCGTAAATTATTTTGTATAGGGTAAATCTCGTAATTATGTAATTAAAATTATTAGTAATAATTTATGACAGTGTAAGATTCAAGAATGTTAAAAGTTGTAAGTACCAAAACAATGGAGAAGTTTAATTGTAAAATTGACTATGATTAATTCTTGTGATGTTATTCTTGAGTCTTTGCAAGTGTACTGTCCTTGTGGTGCGATAATTGTTAATTATTCCCATTTAAATACTATTGTGTACATTAATTGTAGTGTACAATTTCCATTGACTCGTGTGTTGCTAATGCAAGAAAAAAAGGTGAGGAGTTGATTCATGAGCAAAATTATATTCATCTTGTTGTCATTGATTAGTATATAAAGGTAAAAAAAAATGTTAAAAAAAAGACTAAAAAAACATTATGATAATAGCTCGTACAATTATTGCTGGCAAAGTGTATAACAGAAGCTGATAAAAGAACTGATACAATTGAAAAAGTAAAAAATTGCAAGAGTTTTGTACTATTTTATTGCAGCTGTCGCTGTAACAGTGAATCGTATTAGTTATAGATGTAGAAAAATAAAATTTAAATTGAAAAATAAATTTAAAAAACAAACAAAAGTAACTCGTGTCTTGAAAACAAAGCAAAATTAGGTAGAAAATTGTAGAGAAAGAAGACAAGAGAAGGAGAAGCCCATCTAAATTCTTGGTTTGATGTACGACGGAACGGTTTTATTTTCTAAAATTAGTGACGTCATTTTTCGGAATTTTTCTCTCTAGAGATCATAGGATATGTTCGTATATATTTCAATATTATTATAGCAAATCAAATGGATGTGTGTGTGTATGGTGTCTTAAAGTAAAATGTTTATTTACTAGCTCTCAAGCCGAGATTATGACGTCAGGAGGGAATCCTTTTGAGATTCAATGTAAAACCTGTCATTATGATTAATTGCCGTTTTTTTTAATACGAATCTTAACTGTGTAAAAAGTATGTGTATTAATTTGAACAAAAAATGTTGTCAAGTGTGTACAAAAACTGGAAATATTTCAGGGGTTCATGTATTCTCTTTGAGCGCTGATATTACGAAAATAAAACTTGTTATATAGTCCCATGATTAAAATCTTCCGTTGGTTTCACAAAATTTCATTTCTAAATGCTCATACAGACAAAATGTACTGAATATATTCAATATATTTGCATAGACATACATAAAGTACATATTTGCATGATTACAGCCAGACGCCAGAATAAGTATAAGGTATATATATCTTGAGCATGTCCTCCATTGTTGGTTGTAGAGAAACAAGGTTCAACCTGCCAGCACCATCTAAGGTATAACCAAATGAGGCTTGAGGCAACCCTTTGGAGGTTGTAAAGAACCAAACAACGCAAAGTAAAAAATTGGAATTTATGGAATGTTATGAGAACTTCAATACCTTATAAATGGAGGAAAACAATAGTTGTTCAAATCCACTCAGGAGTTGCAAAAGTTGTCACATTTTGCTGTTTTGTAAATTAGTGGCTAATGCTGGTTTTAAAGACCCACTTTGCACATCAGACGCTCACCAAGTTTGACAGCTAAAATCGATTGGATCGATAAATTCTTCCGTGCATCTTCGGGAATTCGAGTTCGGCGAGTTTAATGACATTTTACCCCGTGAAAGTCAATTTTGAAATAATGTTAGGGTTTTCCTTATGATTATTTTACCAATGCACTTCCTAACAATGCTCAACAATGTAATTTTGAGATACTCGCTTGACTGTGTGTAGAAATAACGTGAGAGTAGGAGTGATACTGATTTAACTTTTTTCGTGCCGAATCTTTTATTGAAATTTAAACGGAGGTCAAAACAAAACTTCCAAGAGCCGAAGCTCAGAAACCGAATCCAGAAACCGACTGATGATGCTCCATGCTGGGCATGGGGATTAAATACAACTTTTGATTACATGTATTAATGTACAATCCAATTATGACTATAATTACAACGTTTGCAAGGATGATGCAAATTGGTAAATGTTGGTCGGTTGATCAGGGCGGCCGGCATTGATTCATACAAAGTCGTACACAAAATAAACGTCCGTCAAGGTTCTCAACCTCTGCGAAAGTTACCAATAAAAAAAGACATTGATTCTGGCCGTGACAATGACGAATAGAAATAGAAACGTTGGAGCAGGAATGCTGATGCGGCAAGGAAGCATCCAGAAACTTGAGAAATGCTTGATGGAACATTTCTCCAGCATGAAAAGTGCTGGGGAATATTATGGAATATTACCACACAGTGACGTAATTTTTAACCTAACAGCAATTTGAACGAATTGTGAATTTAAAGGCATTAATTACCGTTATTTATTCATACACATGCACATTGTCCGTTAATATAATGGAAACTGGGATCAGGAGGCCAACAAGGCTTAGGAGGCCAGAGGCCTCACGGGGCAAAAAAGGCCGGCCGGGATAAAAGGGGCCACCCGGGGCAAACAAAGTCACTGCGTACAAAAGCGTCTCACGAAAATTTAGGTATACCTAGTGCTTACGATGCTACACAAGTGAAAGCTACATTCTTTATGCTACTTAATTATATGCACACATGCAAGAAAGTCAACTTGAAAACCAAATTTTCATTTTTATACATGTCTATAGCTGCATACATAGTAGTATAACAGCAGTCTTTTTGTGACTTATAATAACATTTCACCATAATACTTATTTTGCCGCACTTATATATAGATATTCAATGCTCCATACAACTTTTGCCGCTGACATGTCAAATTGCATTGGGACAGCCTGTACACACAAATTACAAAATACATTCAAGCAGGGAACGCACAATTTACATTTGATTTGTATTATTTACTGGGCTGGAAAAATACAAATAACATTCGCTGTATGTATAGGGAGACATGAAAAAACATTAGAAGGCGGGATATATTTACAATTACCAATAACAAGTACTTGTAATTAAATTAGATTAGAAATTACATGTAATAAAAATACATATTAAAGTAGGTTGAGTTTAATTACATTGAAATAAATTTGTATCTTTTTAGCTCGCATTTAAAATTTAAATGCTTTCTTCCCGGTGTGTAGCAATAAGAATAATTTCACATACTCACGTACTTACTAACGGACTTAATATAAAACTGGTTACATATTGTGGGAAACTATTCTAAAATATCAACTAAAGAGGAGTGTATGCCTATGTATGGTATGTTTTTTACTGTCTGCAATTACAAGAAAGTTTTTATTCCAACCCCTGATAATAAATGCCACATTACATAGTTCCAGTTATTGCCAATCCGATACACGTTCCTTGCCACTCCGTAAGCTTTTCACTGTTGCTTTTGTTGCACTTGGCGTTTGGCGGCGCTCACCAGAGCTACTACCAGATTCCCGTGAGCGTTTCTTTTTCCTTGAGTATTTGAAGGTTTTCGGTGGATGTCACAATTTGGGATTTTCCCTTTGCCCGATGTCTTTTTGTTGGAGCTGGTCCTGCAGCTACTTCCGCTCGTATGGACCGACATTAAACTGGAAAGATTTAGAAGTAATACCAATCAAAAACATTTGATAGGCATTCAAATTAAACGTTTAAACTAAGCAATAGATTTTGTTAAAGTATAGTCGGTACCACAGATGTTTCTGATAAGTCCTTACGCTCAAATGTTGTACTCATGGAGGGCAAAATTGCTTCGACAAATTCGAGAAATTCGCAAATTTGCTCCACAAATCTTCCGTTTCTTGCACACCAAATAAAATACTTGGGTTAATTTGTTGGGCTTCCACTTCCACTAATCCCTAATTTATGTCGTCGTCAAATTCAGATTCCGAAGAATCGGAGTAAGTAGGCAGCAAAGATCGTTTTGCTGACATGGATGTAAAATGTTGTCTTGTGGTAGGAACGAAAGAGTGTGTAGAATTTTCATCCGCCACTTCAGTCTGCGATTCGGGATTTTGAGCGTTTCTAAATAATCCAAAATCGTCTTCATCTTCGTGTCGCTGAACAAAGCAAGTGTCAAAGGTATGACGATCTGGGCCTGAATTTTCTTCATGTGTACGTCGAGCCATAAATAAATAATATTGGTACCGTATTGGTTGTTTAGTGGCTGTATGCATGAACTAGTTGTTAAACCGGCACTGGACCAAAACGTTTTCAATATTGGTGGCCGTTACGGTATTGTCATTTTGCCATTAATATTACAACTTTCATTACCGGTAACGGGCTTCCGGCCATTTTTGACAATTATCCGACTTTGCTTACCGTTACCTAGCCATTCCTGGGCCAAAATGTTTTGGTTTACTGGGTGGCAGATAGTTCGGATTTCTGGTAGACACCCTACAAGCACACAAGCGTCGGCAGCGTGAAGGCCCGTGCAGGTGAAAACAAGACTGCAAAGTGTACGGCACCGGCGGCCTAAATATGCGCTTGGCCGACTTCACAATTAGCGTGGCGCCTGCACGATGCCGAAACTTGTGTCCTCGCCGGACTGTCGCTTTGTATCCAGAGCCTCGATTAATAAGGATATTTGTCTCCGTAACGTCCATACTGGACGTGTTCAGTTTCTGTGCTTGTCCAGAGTTCTTAAAGTCATGGCTTTGCTTGTTCCTTCGGCTTCTGGCTTGCCTCCCTTTCTTACTCAACTCACTCTAAGACAGTCAAGAGTGGTAGAAATTAACATGGTCCTAGGTAGATTGGAATCCGCGCAGTCCCTCACAGATGAGTTCGTTACACCACTTGGATGTGCCAGATTTTACCAATATTTAAACGCGTTTTGAGATTAGTAGGATTTAGACTGAAACAGAATTAGCATTTTCACCCTATTACAGTCTACTCTTGATAACGGTGTAGCAAAAAGCACCTACATTTAGCCGTTATAGAGAATAACCGGTATAAGGAATAATACAAAATCGTTATAGAGAAAAATATTTAATGCCGGGGGATTCAAAATTAAAGAAAAGCCGGTATAGGGAGAGAAATATGCGAAAAACGTGGCCAAAAACCGTTATAGAGAAGACGGCTAAACTGCGGGAAATTGAAAATTAAACAAAATCCGTTATAAAGAGAGAAGTATGCGAAGGCGTGACCTAAAACCGCTACAGGGAGAGAGGCCTAAAGCCGTTAT
>JAQGBT010004643.1:0-16058 GCA_034698585.1 Disparrhopalites patrizii
CCCATTCCTCTCCAAAAATTCCTCCCCCCCCCCCAATTTCTTCCCCCCTTGTCTTCACATCGTCATTTTTTCATCTTTCCCCATCTTTCACAGCCATTTCAAGCCTCACCGTATAAAGTTACCTATACATTCTCTCTCTCTCTCTGTCTCTCTCTCACTCACAGTTATCTACAGCGTAAAGAGCGCACCTTTTCTTTCGCATGAACAAGAGAGAGAGAGAGGAAAATTTTTACATGGTACTTACTTCATTTTGCCGAAATACTTATTATTATTAATTAATAATTTATAACACTTGCGTATATCCGTAACTGTACAAAAAAAAGAGTTTTCATCGCGCCTTCAAAACAAGATGAAGAGAAATATGCTCATCAAGACGTATGCATACACATGTATAAATTTTCTATTGCGAAAGTGAAGAGTGAAACTGTATAAATCTTTACTTGAGTTGATTTTTTTTCTCTTTTCTCATTTTTTTTTCTCTTGTTTCTGGGATAAAAATGTATGCAAAAATCAATGAATATGGGGAAAACGGGATAAAGATTTATATGTGATGGGCTGGATGAATGACAATGTGGCACATTGTTATTTAGGCTTGTTCATATTCTTGTGGCATTCAGCTATATATAGTTACGAAATTTTGTTGCTGTTCCACCTCGAGATGTACATCGTAACTCTCTCTGTCTTTTTGTCTCTCTCTCTCTCTCTCTCTGTTTGGCTCTCTCTGTCTCTCTCTCACTCCCTCTCATGTTTTCGAAAGGTGCAGGAGGAGGAGCGTACGGAGACAAGCGAGAGAAAATGGTAGGTGTTACTTATCAGCAAGCGTGTAGCCAGTTAAAATAATTAACATGCAGGAAAACTCAAATGTTTTCCCACTTTTGAGGTGTAACAAAGTGAGTGTAGAGTAAAGATTTTTTTTTTTTAATAAAAAAAATAAATAATAAGAGGCAAAACATTGAGGCAAACATACAAGGGAAATACAAGCTGCCCTTCGATCTTCTGGGCTCTTGAAAGGGAAAACGATGAGGATTTATTACATAATGATTTAAAGTTATTTAAATGAAATGTGAATTAGTCAGGAATTTAGTAAGTTTGGTGAGAATCAGTGATGTATTACTCTTTCCCTCTTTCGCTCTCTCTCTCTCTCTCTCTCCCTCTCTGCTGCTTCAAATGTTTCCAATTCATTTGATTTGGGTTGAATGGAGAATGGATGGAGAATCCTGGTGGGCAATACCGGTTTGAAGATGAAATAAGAGGGCTAGACTTTTTATCTGCCTAGAAGATCGCTAAAATTTATGGACTCTATCCCTTTGTGTGTGTGTGTTTGTATCCGTAGGTGATTCGTGTAGAGTAAAATGATCAGTGGTAGAAGCCGAGACAGAGAGAGGAAGAGAGAGATGGAGAGAGAGATGGAGAGAGAGAGAGATGGAGAGAGAGAGAGGGAGGGAGAGAGAGAGGGAGAGTAAAAGGAGAGACTTAAGGAGACATTTTCCTTCTGACTGTCCCAACAACTCCAGGGAAAAAAACTGGAGAAAATTTATGGTCCAAGTTGAACTACATTTTTCTTCTGATTTTATCAGGTCACTTTATAGAGTCACCTCGAAAAGGGCCCAAATGACAAAAAAATATACACTGCACATACGTAAGTACACAGAGGGAGACGTAAAGTGAAAATAACCTTTGATCGTTTCCACGTTTAGTGTACTTATAAAAGATATGGAGAAAGAGAGAGAGAGAGAGAGAGAGAGAGAGAGAGAAGTCCTCCGAAATAGTACATTTGAGAAAAGGGAGTTTTAGTTACATAAATGTCTACCTCCGTTTATATTGGAGTGGACCTTTTTTCCAGAAAGACCACAGCACGACACCCCTTAACGCTTATCTTTTTTATCTGGGGGAAAATGCCCACGAAATCATCCATGCTCTTTCGTTCCCTTTATACATGCATAATACAGGGAGAGCATGGCCTAAACTACATTCTAATATGGAGGGTCAAGACAGATAAATATAGGGAGGGACACTGGGTGAGACCGAGAGAGAGACAGAGAGAGAGAGAGAGGAATATTTGGTAGAAACATGAAAATCTCCACCACCACCGGGCTTGAAACATGGAAGAGTAACCTTCAAGAGGACTATTTCTTCAATTTATTACCATCATAATGTGTAGGAATTAGTATCGATTGAAGTACCACCAAAAAATCCAGTGTGACTTACCTCTCAGCCCCGAACTTGTCCTGCCGCTCTTTTCAAAACCATTAAATCCACCTGTTCTATTTCCAACAACATTTTTATATGTAATTCCTTTTGTCGTCCATCATTCTTAACTATCCTTTTTTCCTCTTTCTTCTCTTTTTCACAAGTTGATCTTCCCTGACTTTTCTCTCTCTCTCTTTATCCGAATTTCTCTCATTCTCTCTCTTTTTCAGTCTTTCTCTCTCTCTTTCTCCGTCTTTCTCTCTCTCTCTTTCTCCTTCTCTCTCTTTCTCTTTCTTTCTCCTTCTTTCTTTCTCTCTCTCTCTTTTTCTATTTCTTTCTTCCTCTTTCTTTCTCTCTCTCTTTCTCTCTTTTTCTATTTCTTTCTCTCTTTCTTTCTTTGTCTCTGTTTCTCTCTTTTCCTATTTCTTTCTTCCTCTTTCTTTTTTTCTCCCTCTCTCTTTCTCTCTTTTTCTCTTTCTTTCTCTTTCTTTGTCTCTCTCTTTCTCTCTTTTTCTCTTTCTTTCTCTTTCTCTGTCTCTCTCTTTCTCTTTTTTTCTATTTCTTCCTTTCTCTTTATTTCTCTCTTTTTCTCTTTCCTTCTCTTTCTCTTTCTTTCACTTTCTTTCTCTCTTCCTTTCTTTCTCTTTCTGTCTCTCTGTTTCTTTCTCTTTATCTTCTTCCTTATATTCTTCCTCACCCTCACTTTCTTCTCTCCACTTGTCTCCCGACGCCCCTTTGAAGTCCTTTAAATTTCTCCAGTGAGTCTCTCACCCCCTGTGCTATTGCGAGATTCCAGAAGGCATCATGTAACTACTTGTATTTTTTTTGTCTGTGAAAGGGGAAAGACTGGAAACAGTGCTGGTGGTTGGTCTTCTGGAAGGAACGAATGATACAGTGTTCAAGTTCCATAAAATTCAGATTTTGCATCACCTCCCGTGTTTCCTTTGTTTGCTTCCGAAATGGATTTTTTATGAGGACTCCTCTCTCCCCTGTCTCTCCGAAAGAATCTTTTCCCCTTTCAGAGTGGACCTTCCTTAAAAAGTGACCAGTTTTCTCTCTTTCTCTCTCTCTCTAACTCGCTGGCACACCGACAGCTTCCCACTGTAGCCATGGTTTCATAGGCTACCAGTTAGTGTTCTACAAGATTTCGGGGCCTTGTTAGTGTATAAAAGATGTTTTTATCAGCTGATATTGAAATGATCTTTTTTTTATGTAATATACCCCTCTTTTTTACCTGGAGCAGACCAGGGCCTTTGTGCGGGCTTGTATGCGTCACACTTTTAGGACGGAGGAACATATGTACTATATATGTAATACCTCCACGGCAATACAGAAAAGAGGGGAAGAAAGGGAGTAATTTAATTTTGTGACTCAGACTGCTAGGTTGAACTTCATATTTTATATTTTACACTGCATCCTACTGATTGTACACAAAGGTGAAACATTTAGTCAAGTACCTGTTCTTGTGGTTTACAAGAAACTCGCCCTCCTAATGTGTAGGAAAACATAAAGTTGGAAGTTTTTAAAGAAAATCATCTTCCTTATATTTCTCTCTCTCTCTCTCTCTTTCCCTCCCTCACTGCTTCGTCTCCTTTGCAGACACACAGGCATTTGCTGTTATTTGTTGGGTATGAAATGGATGTTAGAAAATCCTGGTAGTATGAAAAAAAAGTGGATGATGTGTGGGTAGAGTAAATAATACGGGAGGAGGGGGAATAGGCATTAGAGAGAGTTAGAGAGAGAGACAGAGAGAGAATGAGAGAGAGAGACGGTGGACAGAACGGACACAAGGAAGATTTTTCTGTTCCATGAAGCTAAGGTGTACTTGCAAGAAATGTAATATGATTTCTCTCCGTGGCTGTCTCTCTCTCTTTCTCTCACTGTCTCTCTCTCTCATTGTCTCTCTCACTGTCTCTCTCTCTCATTGTCTCTCTCTCTTTCTCTCACTGTCTCTCTCTCTCATTGTCTCTCTCTCTCTTTCTCTCACTGTCTCTCTCTCTCTCTTTCTCTCACTGTCTCTCTCTCTTTCTCTCACTGTCTCTCTCTTCCTCCTCTGTCCGTCTCCTACGAGATGAAATTAGCATACACAAGTAATGAAACAAATAGTGAGCAATATTCCAAGAGTGGAATAAAATCTTAATGGCATCGTATATTGCCCATTCATTTGGTTTATAGTTTTTAGAATCAAGAGATCTTTACAATAAAAACTGGGGTTTCATTACATTTAATGACATTACAAAAAAAATCCTTTCCAACATTTCCCCACTTGCCTCTCATTTCCCCTCACTCTGCATCATTTTTTTCATCATTTTTTTGAGTTGCCTTCTCTCCTTTTTCCCCATTTGTTTTTGGCGTGTTCCATCGTACTTATTTCTATATTACAGTATCACTAAAAAGTAATTTTTCTTCGGCATACTCTTCCCTCTTTCATCCAGTTTGTACTTGAACCTTTTTTTTTTTTTACAAGTATGTATTTTCGCCGTCTCTCCTCCCTCTAGATATACAAGGGGGTTAAGCCATATAATTAATGGCGAGGATTTTAGTGCAGTATTTGCATTTAATTTATTCTTTGAAAGGAAAAAATTAAACTTGATGAAGAGGATGAGGGAATGAAGGGATCTTTGGGGAAGATCGCTTATCATCCTCATCATATTGTCATAATCTTCGTCGTCGTTGTCTTAGCCAGTCACACTAACAGGGATTCTTTGACCAGGTACCTTTAGGTATACATATGGGATAATGGACCCGCCCTAAACAAAAATATATAGTATTTAGTGGAATAAGAATGTTGTACAGTTTAAAGGCGGGTCACTATTACATTCCGCCTTGCAGATAAGTACGCTCGCTTTACCCAAAATTCCTCCACAAATGCATAAATGTATTCCGTCGCGCTTTATCCGCATCATTTTGGAGACTTAAGAAAAACTAAAACGTTTTAGAGGGGCAAAAATGTATTTGTGACCAAGACATAAAACCAATTAGGTGAAACATATTCTGTTTTTTTAACATATTCTTTTTTCCCCCTCAGTTTTCATTTGAACTACCAATGAATATTAGACGCCAATGTTGGACTTAATGATTGTAATTATTTGTAAGAGTATTTTTTGATATCGTAAATGTGGGGTTAAATAGGCATACATTAGACCTTTCCCCTGCCCGTTGAATGGCAATATCTGGTCTTTTTTTAGGGATGAACCAATTGGAATTTTCATGATTTCCTCCGGAAAATTTCATCTTGCTTGGGACTTGAATTTAAAGGCGCAGATTTCAAAGTGTCTATTTCATATGTCTATTTCATCGTGTTCTAAAATTTATAATTAAGCTTTCCTCTCTTTTTATTCACCTTCAACTCCAAATTTCTTGTAAATTGTCTAATGTGTTATTTTTCTATGAATTTGAAATCATATAGACGATGATGAAATGCTAAATTCATTTTTGTTGAATTAATACTATAACTGAAGACTATTGCTGATGTGATTCACCGTTTCTCATTAAAATGATCGGGACTGCATTAAGGAAGATACATTTTGTTATTATAGATCCACTTGCAAGATGGGAGAGAGACATTAATTTTCGGTTTGCACTCTCTTTCCAGTTGGAAGGAGTGATGGTTGGCCTAATCTTGACGACTCGTTACCAACAGAGTGGATTGCATTGTCATGACTTTGGTGTGGAAAGGGTTAATCAGGAGGGAGGACGCATAAAGGATTTTTCATCTTTGGGTAAAAATACTAATCATCATCAGGGAAATATTTAATGGAAAAAAATAAATATTTTTTAGAGAAAAAAGAGTTAATAGTCTTTTTGTCGATCTGGCTGAGGAGAAAGCGAGAAGGGGGGAAGGCGAGGAAATTGAGAGAATCTCTGAATTAATTTGTCCGTGTAATGATCTCATGATTACAATAAAATGGAGCCGTTAAAAAGGTTTTTTGGACACAATGTGATTATCATTATCATGTTCCAACACCCTCACTCCGTCTCTCTACTTCTCATCCATAACTTAAGTTTTACCTGTTTCAAAGTTTAATGGAAGAATGTATGACTGTAATAATAATTAGAAATTAAATTATTGTTTCTCTTCCCTTCTCCCCTTGTAATATCTACATGCTTACGAGCATTTAAAGCGATAATTTACCAAGAGAATCTTCTCTAACTTTCCATTCGTTTTGAATTCGGATGTATGAAGGAAATTTCTGCTCACACCACGGCATGAACAGTCGGCTGTAAAGAATATTACACGACAAGTTTTTGCCCTTGTGTACATCAAAGTAAATAATCGTCAAAGAAGGTAGGACTTTGGAGAGAAATAATGGACACTGGGATATACGCCATATATGTATTTGGGGTATTCAACGTACAAACACACTTTAAGGGATGTTGTACGGAGTGGTAGTAGTCGAAATACAGGTCATTTATTATAAAATATTATTGTTGAAGGATATTATGAAAGTACAAGGTACTTCATGAATTGCGAGTTTTTTTTCTGTATTTTCTGTCCGTGTTAGTGGTTGTGTCAGTGTGTTTGTAAAAAATCGCAAAAGTTTATAATGTGACACTTGGAGAGATACAAAATGGTTACTAATCGCGTATAAAGGGAAAACGAGTTAAGAAGTATTTAGATGTGGTATTTGCTCCATCTTTATAGATATTTGCGTGCCTATGTATATGCATACACTTAAACATATGCACATTCTTGCGTCTTTATGTGTTCAAACGACACTCTACAGAAGAAATTGCCAGTGTTTTTTTTTTGTTCGTAGTGTGTAGGATTGGCCTGCCCATTCATTATTATTACTGCCATATTACGTCTAAAATTCTCTAGACATTACCCCATGTTCTTCTTCTTTCTGTGCTCATCTCAAGCTCAAGATCGGAAAAAAAACGACCGGAGGGTAGGTACCTACAAGGGATTTGGAATTGGAAGTACATACATGATAGAAGGAAGAAAAAATAAAATAAAGAAAAGTTGGTAAACGGTAAGATAACCCAGAGATGGACGGAAACGGGAGAAACCCAAAGAATATGTGCAGAAAATACAAAGTGAAAGAGACGCAAAAGACGAGAGAGAGAGAAAATACAAAGTGAAAGAGACGCAAAAGTCGAGAGAGAGAAAATACAAAGTGAAAGAGACGCAAAAGACGAGAGAGAGAAAATACAAAGTGAAAGAGACGCAAAAGACGAGAGAGAGAAAAGACAAAATGAAAGACACGAGAGAGGAAAGGAAAGAGGAAGAAAATACAACGTGCAAGCGAGAGAGAAAAGACGAAAGAGAAAGAAAAACCGAAAGAGCGAGAAAAGGCGAAAGAGAGAGAAAAAACTAAAGACCGAGAAAAAGCTGTGGAGAGATAAAAGACAAGTGAAAGAGAGAGAGAGACAGCTATATAGAGATAAAAGACAAGTGAAAGAGAGAGAGAGAAAGCTATATAGAGATAAAAGACAAGTGAAAGAGAGAGAGAGAAAGCTATATAGAGATAAAAGACAAGTGAAAGAGAGAGAGAGAAAGCTATATAGAGATAAAAGACAAGTGAAAGTGAGAGAAAGCTATAGAAATATAAAAGACAAGTGAAAGAGAGAGAAAGCTATAGAAATATAAAAGACAAGTGAAAGAGAGAGAAAGCTATAGAGAGATAAAAGACAAGTGACAGAGAGAGAAAATATGACAGAAAGAGAGAAAAGACGAAAGAGAAAATCAGAGAGAAGATAAAAGAAAAGGTAAAAAAAATAAAGAGAGAAATGGTGAAAGAGAGAAGCAGAGAGTATATAAAAGAAAGAGAGAGAAAGGAAAAGGTGAAAGAGGAAGCTGGATAGAAAAGGTCAAAGAAAGAGGGAGAAGAGGTAAAGGAATGAAAGGTAAAGAGTGAAAAAAATAGAGAGAGAGGGAGAGAGAGAAGGTGAAATAAAAAATATATAAAGAAAGAGAGGAACGGAGAGGGAAAGGTAAATACGGAAGGAAGAAAGAGATTGTGTGTCTAAGACACATACGGCTGAAACAGAAAGAGCAAGAGTGAAAGTGTGAGGTACGGGATGAAAGAGAAAAAATATCTAAGGGAAGATGAAGGAAGAGAGAAGGAGAGAAAAGAGTGAATGGAGCAGGGAAATAAATAGAGGGATGGGACAAGAATTATAAGAGGAAAAAACAGATGGTGTTTATGTGTAGTGTCAAAGAGACAACCTGATTTCCTAGCCTCGTCTTGTTCTTGTTGATGCCTCATGCCATATTGGAGGGGGGAAGAGCCATGTATAAGTAAAGGAACTGGCAACAAGTGTTTGTGTGAAAAACTCATTGTTGCTCCTCTTTGACTTAATATACAACTAATGCATGTAATGTGAGGCTAAAAGCGTCTACAGAATAACAAAAGAGTATCTTGTTTGTTCTGATAGCATGTGACGATGAGGGCAGTCATGAATGAGCATGGGTGATTAATAGTCAATGAGCTGAATCTGACACTTGACCTCCTATCATTCCTTTCGTCCCATCTACATATGTGTATACACACACATCTATATAGGCTCATGTATATGTATATGCGTACGTATGCACAACTCACGTACATACGTACGTGAATGTGTGTGCTCAACCAATCCTGCATCTCATTGATGGTGGCGGTGATGGTGCTGATGGTGATCATCGTATAAATATTGAATAATCGGCGAAAAAAAAAGAGTTCTTTCTATTGTCGTGTAAAAAATTGGCATTCAGTCAGAAAGATTAGAAAGCATGAGAGGGCGGGACTCCGTCTTAATGAATGTCTTAAAACAACTAGCGAGACACATGTTTGTGTTTTTTAAGCATATATCTGCGACACCAAAGGCTTGTCTTCTTTGTAGTTCGCTCTCTTTCCATGAATATAATTTTTCTTCACATGTATTTCCCTATTCTAGGACGAATCTTCTCTCTCACTTCAATTTTTGCATTTTTCATTAAAAAAATTAGTGCTATTTTTTGTTGATGATGGGCTTGGATTTGAGATTCATAGATGATCAAATTATAAAATTATTTCCCCCCCCCCCTAAAAAAAATTTTGTTTTCTTGTGCCTATCAAACGTTCAATATTGGATGCTTGTTCTACTATTATGTGAGGATTTTTGTTTTGTATTTGTTATGGGAAAATTTTTATAACTGGAGGGAGAAGATGAACATGTTTTGTCTATTAGCTTCTCCCCGTCCACCGTCCATTTCAGTGGACATTTGCTTGTAATTGTGCACGAATGGAGCTTGTAAAGGTGGATGTTTGGGCATGTGTCATCTCTTTGGAGTCTGTGTGAGGTTATTTTTTTTTTCATTATGTGTATTTCTGAGTGAATATTATTGTATACGGAAATGTATGGAATATAATCTTTAGTACGTAAAATGCACCTACATATGGGCAAGACCCATAACGGAAATATTAGAGAGGCTTATGTATACATAAGGAAGGTGCATAAGACAGGTACATATGAAATAACCCCAGAAAAAAAAAAAATTTGCGAGTATGTTTGAAATTAATATAACGTGTGTTCATTTCTGATCGTGTTCTTCTTGCTAACCATTTCCCTTATTTACAATGTATATAAATACGCACCAACACACACGCTTCTCATGAACAGAGCAACAGGTTCTTCTTGGGGCCATGTGCTAATAGATAGAAATCTATTGTGTACTTATACTTTGCCTCTCTCTCCACAGAGATTTGCATGTGAATGTGGACACTTCTAATTCTGACGTTCCACTATGGGGAAGCTAAAGCACATAAAAAGGATCTTGAGCTAATGATAATAATTTAGGGTAATCTTTCAACGGACACTTCTTCCCTCCCATTTCCTTCTCTTTTTTCAGTATTTCCTTTTTTTTTATAACCGTACATGCTCCATTTGAGAGGATGTCAAGATGGTCACCTCTTTTATGATCAAATTCCACGAAAAATCCTGCTTGCACAATGACCAGTCATCCACGGAATTTTTTAGGGAGGTGAGTACAGTAGCAAAAAAAAAATGGCCGTGAAAAGATACAGATTCAGATGTTTTTTTTCTAAACCTCCCGAGAATCTGTGATGTATTTGGTGCTGGTATGGAAATGTAAACCAGAATCACCTAAAGACAAGGATGGGGTTGGCCCCCAAATGATTCTTGGTGGTAGTGGTTTTTGTAATAATAATCACATTTTTATTGTATCCTCCTCCATCAGCCCAGTTCCGGTTCTCAATGAGCTTCTCTGGTCACGATTTGTTACATCATCGTAGGGGGAAATTTCTCTTTTTTTTTATTGCCCTCTCCTAACTATTATGTTGAAGTTTACTGCAGTTTCTTCCAAATCCCGTGGCACATCAAAGTCACTGGCAATGAGAAATATTTTCTTCGCCAGGATACATATATGAGAATTAATGCACTTTTCTTATGCACTGGCAAGAAGATTGGGTGAATTATATTAGTAAGATATTAAGCTGCAGCCAAAATTCTGCATTTCTACTAAGGTGCAACATAATAAGGAATAATTTTTTATTATCCAAGAATTGTAAATTCTTACATTATTTTACTGTGGAAATTTTTGTAAATGATTTGGGTCCCAAGAGGGACTGATTTCTGACATAATTTCTGTATAAATAATAATAATTATTATTATTATTTAATTATTTTCATAGATTTACTTGCACATTCAATAATTGAGTTTGCTAGTCCAATATGGTGAAGCAACAATAGGCAGAAATCCCTAAATGAATTAAATTGAATGTTTAAGTACAGTTTCTCATGTCGATGTACATAAAGGCTTAAACTGGACAGAAACTACGAAGGCAATTACGCCAATTATTAAAATGCTATGGAAAAGCAGCCCAATTTGAGTAAGAGTAAGTTAACACAATTTAAAAGTCAATTTCTCACTGTCCTCAGCACATCCGTAGTGCAATCGTACACATGGTAAAGAATGTACTGTGAAAGGGACAATAAACCTATTATTATTACTTCATTTGTTAATTAAGTGAAACCATACCAGTGATTTTGAAATGGAACGTTGCAGTCCCAAGAACACATTATTCATGTCTGACGTTCTATACAATACAGAATAAAAAATGTGGACGGCTTAAACACATGCCCATATCTACAATAATTGCCTTATGTAATCATAATCAACCCTCACATATCTGCTGGGGCTCTTTTTGCGACAATTTTTTTGTGAAAAAAAAAAAAAGAAACAATTTTTCCCATTCGAAACTGCACACATATAGATATACATAAGGGAGATCATGAAAAAAAATGTTACCGCAACGAGTTAAAATAAAACTCTCCAAAATAATTATGTGCATAAGTGACCTTGATCCTTTGCAGATTATTACTTCAACTTTTTTTTTGTGCTCTTGACTGGCTCTGTCTCCACTGTGCTGGATGCATATGTGTTACAGCTGGGAACAAAGTAGTCCCAACAATGAGATTATTATGTGCTCTGGAGTGAAAACACAATTACTTTCGAGGTACTGATTACTGCCGTCAAGTATCTCATTTGATGATGAGTATTTTTTTTAAAAATTGGACCCATTTAATCGTGACTGTATTCACCTCATAAACGACAATTCTAACTGCTCAACCCACGGCCGGCTCCAGGATGACCACAAAGAAAGAAGATGATGGGGAACTATTCATATAATATCCTATAGTTTCCATTCTTTCCAATACATTTTTTTTTAATATTCGACAAAAAAATATATGCATACAACACAACCACCAATTTAGTAAGTATGTGGGACAGTAAGAATTTTTTTTTTCTATTCAATCCAAAAATCCCTGTTTTTTCTCTCTCCTTCTCCTTTGAATATCCCACTGATCTTCATAATAATAAGTAATGATATGGTACACAAGGAATGCACACAAACGTGCATTCTGGGATCACCTCTAATAACTCTGTACGGATGGCGGCAGTTTAATTGGACACACATTTAATAATTGATTACAAAGTGGCTGAATGGCTCCTTTTATTTTTTTTTTTAACTCTCCCACCCTTTTAATAATGTATAACCTATGTATATACCCATGCAAACATTACATATACATATAGGTAGGAAAAAATTGTATTGAAATATAGCTCAAAAGGAAAATACCCTAAGAAAAAGAAGTCTTTACATAGACAAATTCTCCTGAGAATAAAAAAAAAAAAAAACTAGAAAATCGTATTAGTGGCTGAATAGGGCAAATCGTATTAGTTCTCGTTTTTTTCCCCCGCCATGGAGCTGCCTTAAAAAAACGTATTGAGTTGTCTAAAGTTTTTAAAAGGTTTATAATTCTCTTATAAAGGCGTTAGGGGTAAAAAGAGAAGAGTGAGAGAGAGAGACAGAAATGGACAAGGGAAAGAGCTGGTAAAGTTGAAAAGCCTCACACTTTTTATAGGGCCATGTAGCTAATGTATACGGATGCGCTTACCTTGGTATATATGTATGTACTATGTATATGTATACATACGTTCATGCCTTCCACCTCCAGAAGGAGGAATTGAGGGAAAAAGATATTATATTTGCCCAAGGCTTTGAAAAAGAATTGATTCTGTACGTATTCAGTACGGTGGAACCGTAAAATTGTGATTTTGCAGCGTGATTGCGTGAAAAAGTACGCTATCATCAATCACCATCAAATAGCCATCAGTCGTGTGTACAAACTGTTACATCTTTTTACACTTTTTTTTTTTTAGACTGGAACAAACATGAAGAAGGCATGGGTTTTTTTTTGTTATAAACATGGAAGGAAGGAAATGCTCTCCCTCAATTCTTCCTCCGTCCCTTTTAAAACCTCATTCGGTTAGTCCGAGAATTACTTCCATTGGGGATAGTCTATTTTTTTTTTTCACTTTTAACTTTTCTGTCTCACTTTCCCCCTTTCCATCTCTCTTGGATCCCTCCTTTTTCCTGTCTTCCACATTTCCCTTTCCATTGCCTCCTTCTTACTCATTTCTCTTTGTCTCTCCATGTCTCGCTTTTCATCTTATTCTCCCTCACTTTTCCCTTCTTACCTTTCCCTCCCTGGTTTTGTCACGATTCCACTACATTTCCTCCAACTTCTCGCCCCAGAAATGGGGATGGCACAAGGATATCTTGGATTTACCATTTTTTTTTGCAGTGTCATTGAAGATCGTAAGGGGAAAGAGGTAAAGAGAGAGGACGGATAATAATAGGATGTATGGGAGCTCCGATCAAAAGGGAAACCGGGGGCAGTTTTACAAAGAGAGGAGGAAGAAGAAATTGTTGTGTAAGGGATTAATGAATACAAAAGCATATAATAACCTACGCAAGGTTTGAAAGTCAATTGCAATTTTAAAGCCTTTTTTATATATAGAAAAAAAATCAAGTCTTTGTCCTTTGCTGTAACATTTTTTTAGAATTGGCTTCTATCAATGTTTAAATCCAAAGCAACAAAGTAGTACAAGCTACAAGGATGTAGCTCCAGAGTCGCGCTCGACCGTTGATTGTGTAGGGATGAATGTGCATATAATATTATATACATATACATATGGGTTTTAACGAAAAACGATTACGTCCAGTAAGTTGTGTATGATTCATAGAGTTTTTGCTCCTACAAGGATTTAAATGTTCCTTTGTAAACATTACGTGGAGTCTCCTACCAGTTGGAGAAGTATAACAAGAGAGATTCCTCTTCAAAGGGTACTGGGATTTCCCTTCTCCTCTCAGTTCCTCCTTTATCCCAAAAGGGGAAGGTGGAGAGATATCATTTCAGTTGCTGGTGGGGGGAGAAAAACTCAAAAAAAAAAACACATGTAGATAGTTACACTAAGAATTATACATTTTGTATACTTTTGAACAAAAAAAAAATAAACGGTTTTTTATTATTATTGTTATTGCTGCTGTTACGATCCCTGGTGGACTGATTGATGAAGCCAGGGAGTATAATCTTGAGGAGTTTCAAAGGGGGGAAGAAATCATTGATTCCTATATATAGAATGACTAAAACAATTTCGGAGCTTTTTTTTTAAATGTTCTCCCAGGAGATTGATGCTATGGACAGAGGTGGGATGCCGAGAGAGAGAGAGAGAGAGAGAGAGAGAGAGAGAGAGAGAATCCGAAGAGAGTTTTGAAGCGATTTTTTTGAGAGGATCAAAGGTGATTTTGAAGGTCCGTGTGGATAATATGTCTTTGTAAAGGGATTGAGTTAACCTCTCAACAAGGAACAAATTTAGAATTTTCGGGGGGTTCCTTCATACCAAAGGGAAGATTCTCTTATTGGTAATTCCGCTTTTGACACGTAGGGTCACGTCTTCCATCAACGTGTCCGAGTAATCTGTACAAATTATTTATTCTGTACACACTCTCCACGAGTCTCTCATCTCTCTCTCTCTCTCTCTTTCTCTCACCATCATGCAGGAGAAGTCCAACTTCACCTCATAGCAATTGTTATGATTGTTTTTTAATTTGGATAAATCTGATTCACCACATCAATCTATTTTTAACTTGGGATTCTTCAGAAAATGTATACATTCACTATAGAAGGAACCTCCTTGTAACAATTACATGAATTGATCATGGGGAAAAGGTGTGCTGTGCTCCGAAGAGGGAAGAAAGACGTAATTAAGAAGGGAAAAAAACTTGGGAACAATAATAATAGGAAAAAATTGCATTGATTTCATTTGCTAAGGTGTGTTCTGTCGTTCTCTGTCATCCTTGTGCGTCATGAATGCTAAATAATTTGCTCGTGGGTATGTCACATGGAGAAAGCTTTCATCACCCTCCCAACATAAAGTCTCTCATTGGGACTTCCCTCGTAGAGGTCACCATATTTTTTTTTTGTGGAACAAGAATCCTCATATATTTTGAATTTTTTTCTGTCTACAGAGGGGGGTATCACCCCCCAAAAAAAATGTGTACATGCGGGAATGTATGAGAAGGTGATGAAGGGAGAAGAGGCATATTTTTGGGGGTTTCACCTAAAAAAAAAATACAAGTGTGTATGTAAAGGAATTTTTATGGATGAAAAAATGGAATAAAAATAAATTGGAAAATTAGTAAAGGCTCTTGTGTGTGAGTGGGTCCAGGTATTTGAGGAGGTGGTGCCGAAGAAATAAAGAAAGAGGATGTTTTAAAATAAATAATTTTTTCAAGGAGACGGAGGGGGAAGCTGGAGGAGGGTGGAAAGAGAATGGAATTTTTTGTTGTTCCTAAGAGAAGGAAGCTGGGTTCTGGAATAAAGAGAGGGAAGGAAGAGGATGGAAGGGAGATGATAAAGAGAGAGAGAGAGAGAGGGTGCGGGTTAAGATTTAGAGGAGTAAGCACGTGACTTGTGTGTGTTCCCTGGTAGTTAGAGATTTCCTCCGGAGATGTAATCTGGATGAAGGAAGAGTGTGAAGGGTTGGGTAGTTCGTCTTGTGAGAAGAAGAGGCTTGTTTGGCAAAGGTATATGGATCCCCAGTGGGTTGCGATATGTAAAAGCTTTTTGCTCTCTGAGGACCCCGTACTGAGACGTAATTGATTTGATTTAGATCCGACATTATACAACTAGAGTACAAAAGAGCTCGATATCACAACTGGGAAACTGAGACGCTCTCCTTATAATACCAATGAAATATTACTAGCCTTCACTTTTATTTCTTCCTCTTTCATAATCCTCTCTTTCTCTCTCTTTCTCTCACTGTCTCTCTCTTTTTCTCTCTATCTCTTGCTCTTTATGTCTTTTTCTCTCTCTTTCTCGCTCTTTATGTCTCTTTCTCTTTCTCTTTCGCTCTCTTTCTATTTCTGTCTGTCTCTATATTTCTCTCTCTATTTCTATTTCTGTCTGTCTCTATATTTCTCTCTCTCTCTCTTTCTCTTTCGCTCTCTTTCTATTTCTCTCTTTCTCTTTCGCTCTCTTTCTATTTCTCTCTCTCTCTTTCTCTTTCGCTCTCTTTCTATTTCTCTCTCTCT
>JAQGBT010004644.1:0-16056 GCA_034698585.1 Disparrhopalites patrizii
GCAGTTGAGAGAAAGCCAAAGGAGAAAGAGAAGAGGAAGAAGATAAAAAGCAGTTGAGAGAAAGCCAAAGGAGAAAGCGAAGAGAAATGCGATAAAAGTAGGAGAGAGAGAGAAAGCATGAGGAAAGAAAATTTGATGGGGAAAGATGCTGAAAGAGTGGTAAAGAGCGAGACAAAATAGGGAGAATTCGGAAGAGAGAGGGAGAGGCAGTTTTCGTGCTTATACGGACGGCAGGAAGATAAAAAAGGGACAGCTTTGGAATGGGAGAGACACTAAATAAAGTGAAACTATGATGAATAGTTGGGGGAGATTTGCTTCCTCACTCTCCCCACGTCTCTCTCTCTCCCTTTTGCTTTCCCCTCCTACTTTTCACTTTCTACAAAGTGGAGACGTCGTGAGGCTCGATGAATGTGTAAACAGTTTTGTTGTATACTACATACATGCGTGTAATATATGAGAGATGATACGGAGTGTTGATAGAGTGGCATGGACTCAGAAGCTATGGTTTATCTACTCCGGAGATGATAGTAATAATGATGATGATATACGATGGGTGTTCCTCTATTGGGAAGCGTTTAGAAGGGTTTGATAATGCAACTGAGCTCCCAACTACTCCCACTATATATTATATTTCCCTCTCTTTAACCGTTGTATTTTTTTTTACATATTGCGGGGAAAGTTTCAAAAAAATGCAGAAGCGGAACTCTGTATGTGTATAAGCCATCCATTAAAACTATCCGGACTTTCCCTTCAGTGGATGCAAATGCTCTCTTTCATCACCTTTTGCGGAAAAGTAAGAAAGAGTCCGAAAGTAACCATTTGTGTGATGAAGTAGTTTTACTGACGAGTTGCTCCACATTTTTTTTTATTACATGCTGTTTTTTTGTACATGTGAAGTCAAATGAAAGGGACACGTGGAGGTAATTCTGGAGCCTTTTATTTTGTGCAAATGTTCGTCTTTCTTTTGGGGAGAATCCTTTTATTCGGACTTTCTTTTCATTTCTTTCAGATAATTGTATTGTTGTTTTAGGAGGGTGCATACATATGTGGAATATACGTCTTTTCTCCTTTCATCCTTCTTCTCCTTTTGTTTTCGGATCTTTTAGTGTGCTTGACGCACACTCATTTTCTCCGGCTCTCTATTTTTATGCTTTCTCTCTCTCTCTACATGCTTGCTTTCTCTTGGTCTCTTCAAATCCATAGGAGTTGTTCAGGTTCACTTTACTTCCTCTTCACCACATGATAAATACCGGGGCATTTGTATGTATTTGCTGCTCTCTCTCTCTCTCTCGCACTCTCTCTCTCGCTGGCCCTCTTTCTGTATTTGCGTCTCTCGCTCTTTTGTTTCTGGTTAATTCCCCCGTTCTCTGGCTGTCTATCGCTTGCTCTGTAGTATCTATCCCTATATCTTTCCTTCATTCGCTTGCTTTCTCTGTCTCTCACTTTCTCCATTTCATTTTCTGACTCCACGTCCCAATGACAAGCGTATCGCTATACATTAATACAGCCAGGGACAGTGTTTCTCCACACATATGTACGCATTTAGTAGTTAATAAATGTAAAAGTACTCTCCTCTTTGTGCTTGACATTCTCTCTCTCCTGCTCTTTCTCTCTCTCTCATTTTCTGTCTTCTTCTCTCTCACTCTCCCTCCGGCCTCATTCGGGAGCTGCCTAATCGATATTTCCCATCTTAAGCTATATCATCATACAAGGGAGAGAGAGAGAGTCTGTAATTGGTGGAAAAGTCGAAAGTTTGACGACTTATTTTTTTCTCTTTCCCTTTTTCTACCTCTTTTTGTCCTCCGCCATTACTTGCTACTGCAAAGTACATGAGTACATCCATTAAGTCCTTTTTTTTACTTTCTTCTTAGTACCAGTCGAGAGGTAACCTGTTTTATATGTTTCTATGCGTTATATAATACTAGAGATCTTTGTATTAGTAGAGTATTATTTCATATTCTTTTGTAATGCCGACGTAATGGCTACATATGTATGTATATTTCCCCGTGTTAGAACTTCTGACGAGCATCTCTTTGTTAGATCTTCAAGGGGATCTCACAAGGGCTTTTGGGTTTTTATTATTAACTTTCTGGCATTAGAAATGTTCGGCTGTCTCATTTGGCACCGAATGAACTTATGGTTGTATGCTTTTTATTCACCTTCCCGCCCCTCAGTGTGGGGTTGATTTTTTTTTGGAATTAAGCTGGAGAAAGTGAGTTTCCTGATAAAGAAGTTCTATGGGAAATTCCCCTAAATATGAGCACATTGGATGGTATGCGAAACATAAGGGGAAATTGCTGTTGAGAAAACGAATAAAAAAATCCTTGGTAGAAAATATGGAATGAATACATATATAAAAAAAAAGTGGAACTATTATGTATATGTACAGTCGACAATTTTTGAAGAATGCCCCGGAAAACTAATATTGAAGGGGGAAAAGTGTTAAGTGCAAGGGGAAAAGTCTGAAGAAGGAGATCAGAGGAAATCTCAAACGTTGGAGAGGGAAAATCTTTTGTCGAGAGAAAGTGAGAAAGGAAAATGTGGGGGGGGGGGGACACAGGAGGGGAGAAAGTGTTATATGTGTGGGAATACAGAAAGTGTCTGTCATGCTGTGAGTAAGAAGGAAAAAGAAATTCTGGAGAAAGTCTCGTCTTCTGGAAAGGAAGCACAGCATGCAAGAGAGAGAGAGAGAGAGAGAGAGAGAGAGAAAGTTGGCTTCACACAGTCACAATAATCTGGAGGCACTCACCGGGCAACATATGTGGCTGTCTTTCTATTAATGTTGTGTGTACGTTCGGTGGACATTACATATATTAAAACAACGCCATTGGTTATATGTATAACTCGGACTGCCGCCGTTGCTCTTTCTTCTAGATTGAGAACGAAATATTTAATGCATTGCCGTCCAAAAACAATCCATTTTCTTGGTGTCGACAAAAATTGTGGCTTTGCTGAATCACTAAGATGTCGTTTTTTTCTCGAGAAAATGTCATGCTTAAGGAAGGTCATTTTATTTAGTGGTTGGGACATTCCGTAACGTTACGGGTTGGATGGATTTTAAATATGATTTAAAATGGAAATAGTTTGCCTGTGACTCATGTGAGATAAATGATCCAAATAAATACAGACATTCCCGGGAAAGGTCCAGCAATTCCCGATGGGCTTAATGAAAAACGAGATTTCCCAAAGTAATCGGTTGAAAAAGAAGTAAAACGATTATTCGAATGGTGAAATTCCAAGAAACTCGTTGATTCCGTAGCGAATTTGTGTGGCTTTCTTAATATATCTAATACATACATATTTTTTTATTTATGTACACACATTTTTTTTATATACGGAAGAAATTTGAAGGGAGTAGCTTTTCCAAAGCCGCCTCATTGCCTTTCGATGGACAAAGTATGGAGACGCTCCAGATCTGAAAGGGCTACCGAGAAAAACTTTTTTTTGTGTTAAAGCTGATTTTTCACCAACGATTCTCGTGAAATCCCTCAGCTCCCAGCTGCATACAAACAGGAGTTAAATCTGTAATAAATCTTTTTTGCTCCTTCTCCATCTTCAGTAAAAATCTCTGGAGGGATAGGATTATATGATGGTGAGAAAAAAATCGGGCGGAATTTTTTTTTATTACCCTTTGAAAAGATGGGATGTTCATGTAAACGAGGTAGAGAGAACTTTTTTTTTATTGTTTTGTATACCTTATAGGTCTTACATAAATCGATAAATAGTGCATTAGTGGACGAAATTACACGTGTTCTCCATCCATTGGAGTTGGGGGTAAAAAAAAAATTAGAAAGAGAGGGAAAATGTATAAGAAGAAAGAAGAGGATTTTTTTCCATGCATATATTGATGGTTCAGTTGATGTTGTTTTTCTTAGGAAGAAAAAAGGAGTAGAAGATTGCATAAATTGATTAGGATGTATGAGCCCCTCCTTGAGATAAGTGTGTAGGAGATTAGAAAGAGAAAGCGCGGAAGTGGAAGGCGAAATTTTGTGGTATCCTCTAAGAAAAAATCACCGAGAGCCGAAGAGGGAAAAGTGGGAGGGGAGAAAATGGATGTTAGTGGTACTGAGAAATGGTAATGGAGAAAATCAAAGAGTGTTACGAAAGTGGAGAAAGCATAGGGGAAGATCCGAGGAGGTGCAAATGGGGAAGAAGGGACCGTGGGAAAGTGAAAGGGAGGGAAAGTCAGGGGAGGAAAAAATAAAAGTTGCGAGGAAGGAGAAGAAGCATGAGAGATGATTTTATTAGAAAATGATCTAAATGGCTCTTCCTTCGAATTTATTGGCCAAATGGCTGTGTATATATGTATGTACAGGTACATACATATGTCCATATACCCCATTTGTGCTTAGCTATTCCATCAGATTTTTTTTTTGTTTGCAAGTTGGAGAGTTGCAATTTTTCCTTCCAAGAATTGGTAATAAGATTTGACGGCTACTTTACACTCTCTTCCCCCCTCCTGTGGTACGTGGCTACATGTTTATGAACAAGGCCTTTCTCTCAGTATGTATAGACGAATTCTTTATGTTTGGTGGGACGAAATTTTTCGCCCACACTCTTTTTTTTTGGCACTCTATTCTCTCTCTCTCTCTTTCTCTCTCTCTCTGTCTCTTTCTTTCGGACTTTCTCCGTATTTCTGTACCCCTGTTCCTTCCACTTCCCGGAGCACAACGTTCCCCTCCCGTTCCTATTTGTTACGTAGATGCTCACCGGAGGCGGATAAAGAAATGTACACGGAAGGCAATAAACATGGAGGTGCACCTGAGAGCTGGATGAGTATAGCATGGCATAGAAGGATCTTTTACGATGGAGGCGGTGTGTGTGGTCGCTCATGGTGGTTTTTTTTTTTTGCCTCTCACCAACCACTTGTGTTTGTCCTCTTTCGTCTCCTCTATATCGGCTCCCCTTAGATCCTCCTCCTCCACACTTTTTTTTTGCGGAGGAGATAATACTTTGTAGTACGGAATACAGACAGGACCTACTTTAACCAGAAGAAAAATATTGACTGATGCTCCTTCTACGGAAGTAGTGCTTCTTCCACTTCAGAATTACCTTTTATGTAATGTCAAGGTATTTCCCTCTGCTCACTTTTTTTATAAGCATTTTTCTCTCTTCCACGGACGGTTTTATAGGAATTAGGACAGGGTATATTTGTGATGAATCGGGAAAAAGAATTCCCGGGTACGGTGAGTGACTTTACCTGGGAGATACGGTAAAAACAGGAAATTATTTTGTCCCACAGACTCCTGAAAAGAGTGTCTTTGGCGGTCTTTCACAACACTTTTCGGGGGCATTTGATGTGGAGGTTGACGCTTTACAGTTCCGTTGGTCTCAAGATTCAATTATGTGTATTTATTTTTATCCCCGTTCTTTCCACGTGTGTAAATCCTGTCGCTGTCCAAATGCTGCGGACAAGGACTTTACACGAAAGCGAGAGACATGTAAATAAATGATGTTTTTTTTCGAAGTAATTATTCTTGTACTTGTTCTGCGTGATTTGCTTAAAAGGTATTCCGTAGAAAGTGCTGCTGGAAGCAATTTCAATGGGGCATATGGGCCTATACCGCAAATTTCTGCGCACTTGCCGATTTTGTAGCGGGTTTTCTCTTTTTGGACGTGTGAGACGGCATAAAATTGGGAAGTGGATGCAATTACAGTGATTGTTTTTTTTTATAAAAGCCTGCCCACTATATAGTCCTTCCGAGAATTCGGATATATTTTTCTCTCTTCCTCTCTCTCCCTTCGTTTTTTCTCACCCTTCGTTTTTTTGATGGTAAAATCTGGAGATTGACATTTCGTAAATTAATTGTACATGTTGCATTATTCCCGCTGCCTCTTTCTCTCTCTCTCTCTACTCCACCTCCGTGCTCTTTGGTCGTAATTCATGAGGTCAGGACTTGGATTCGGGGCTGAGTGAGAAGAGCTTTGTGTAAGTTCATCTGAGCTGCGCCATGTTGCATGGCTGTGGGACAAGCTAAAGCTTTTAGAGAAATAATTTAATCATCAAGAAGGAGAGCACAACGGTCCATATGTTTTTTTTTTCCTTACCCGGCTAACTATAGAGTCAAGAGTTTGACTTTTGAAGTGTGTTTCTCATGGTAACTCTCATCCATCTTCTTACGGCAGGTGGAAAGGTCGACTTCACCAGATTTGTGTGTTACCACCAACCGTTTTCCTCCTATGAGCACATTTTTTTTTACGTAACTTAAAGCAATTTTTAGGCTTCTAATTGAGAATGACAGCTTTTAATTTTCTTTCACTAATCTTGCCACAAACCGTGTTTTTTGCCCTTGTTAATATTTCTGCTCGGTTTCCACCAACATGAGAGACATTTCATGAGAGACTGAGAATCACATTCCTTTTTTTAATTAAAAAATAAACCTGATTTTGGCAGGTTTATTTATTTTGACAGGAGGGTAAAAAAACAATTTCTGGGTTTATTTCGTTTATTTATTATTACAAGATAAAATTTACAGGGTGATGCAAAATAAAATATCTTCCGTTTGTGAAAATCATGTTTTGGAGAGTAAGCAGTATTTTGTAATTTCTCCACTTTAGTATGTGTGTGTTTATATTTGCACAGGCCATTTTCTGTAGCTCTCTCTCTCTCTCTCTTCCTCTCTTGTGTTGTGTTTGTCTGTGAGTGCCTGCGTGTGGAAGTCATGTGCTTGTTAACGTGCTTTTGAATATTTCATAGAGAGGCTGGGAGAGGAAAGAGGGAGGACAGAGAGAGTTTGTAGAGGCAGAATCGAGAGAGAGAGAGAGAGAGAGAGAGAGCAAGAGCTACAATTGAGGGAGAGTATTAAAATACATATAAAAGCCCTTTGTGTGCAAATAGACATGCACATAAATGGGGATTGAGTAACAGACAAAAAGGTCATGGAATGATTCAGCAATGTGGAATGTTTGTTGTTCTACTCCATCTTCTTCTTCTTCTTTTTCCACACTTTTAAAGGGTGTAAAAAAATAATACTTGTGTGTGTGTGCAAGTGTAAAGAGAAATTTTCTTGGGTTGTAACAAAAGGAAGAAGAGAGAATAGATGAAGTGCTTTTTTGTATTTGAGGAATGCTTTAGGGGCCTCCTCTCTCATCCTCTCATCATCCCCTTTCCAACATAGAAAATACAAATGTATAGACCAAAGGCGGGGTGTGTGTGATTTAAAATGTGCCTTCTCTTTAATTATTACTTCCATGCGAAAAAGTACATGATGTTGTTTTATGGGATTGTTGTTGATAATTCACAGCTCACAGCTCTCTGTGTACGCATGTGAAAATGAAATGTTATATGATGGCAGGAGCATTTTTGGCACCTCCACGGAAGATTCGACCAAATTTGTCGAGATTTTTTTTCTTCACTGGCATTGTCCACCCTTTTTTTTTCTCTGCTAATAATTATTATGTTCATATTATGTATTTCTATTTTTTTTTTGTCGTAAGGAGAAGGATGGGAAAGTGAATTGAATTCAGAAAGGAAAGGGTTAAATTCAATGGTAAAGTATAATTGGTGCTCTGGGAGTAATAATGACTTTAAAAGGAATATGCTTTGTTTTGGATGAGGCGAAGGAGGAGGAGCACAATGAGGAAGAAAGAAGGATTTAAAATACCTGTCAGGTTTTTTTTTAATTCTTGTCGTGTAAACACAGACGGTTTTGGAGGGAGATTCGAATTGTACTGAAGACTATAGAAAACATTTCTATTTCGGAGAAACGGGCTGTGAAAAGTTTGGGCAAACTACGCATACATACATTATTTATGGAACGATTGAAGAAAAAAGGAGTAGAATGAAAATATCTGTTATACACGTTTTTAGTTGAAGCAAAATGTAATAAGTTGCAATAGTAAAAAATATGGATTTCTAATTATTGCTAAGCGCGTATAGACAACAGACAACCTATTTTTTCTCTGTTTGCTCCTGGAGGATGAATTATAATTTCATTTAAATGCCGTATTCAAGTAGCAGCCATTATTGCTTTAGCTTCTGACTCATATTTCATTCCTTTCGTTGCATGTTCCTATTATGCTTTTGTTTTATTTTTTTTATGATGATTTCGTTGTCCCTCCATTGCCTCACAATGAGCCAATGGTAATACTTATAAACTCCCAGGAGCAGTTGAAAACATTTTTTTTTTGTACCAATGTGATTTGTTATACTCCGTCGTTATAGACTATAAATGGTAGAAGGTTGTCGTAAAAAAGAATAAAATGTGCATAGAAAAACAGGGCAGAGGGGAGAAAATATTCTGTATTGGATTTGTCATTTAGAAGCTCCTCTTCATTATCTATTGCTTTTCATGTATGCACATATGTATTTAAATTGGCAAGTTTTTTTCTACCTTGTGCTCTTATTTAAATGTGATTTGTACTACTCCATAATGTATACTGCAATGGCATGTGCTTCAATGGGATATATTTTTTGAGGTTACACACATGCATTTTTAATGGTGGTTCCAATTTTCTTTCCCGTACCTTACGTGGTTGTTAATGGGATTCATGTTCATGCTTTTTGGGAATATGATGGAATTGATTTCGATTTTTTTCGGGTTGGAGTTCTTTTGGAGTTCAGCATCATTTTGTTACATGTTTTTTTTTTGCTCTTTTATTTAGTTAACTGAGGAAGAGCTAACGATTATTTTTAGCTGGAATTTTGTGTGGTGCAGACTAGTGGACTTTGTAAAACGTAAAAGGGTTAAATGTTTATTTGGGAGCCATAATGGAGAAAATTGAAACATGTGATGAAATTTGTGTAATTTATGTCTCCCCACTCAATATATGTTTCTTCCGTTATCATTAGCTCATTCATCGGCTGCATGCAAAGGGAGTTCAAAGGCATAAATTATGCCGCTGGTACCCCTAATATTTTTATGTCAGGTCGAATTTGTCAATGCTAATGACTCGATCAACGTGTGAGATCTAGTTTTTTTTCTTGCCTTTCTTCGTATGAAGTATAAATCCTTCCCTTTTTTTAACACAATATATTATTATACCTTTTTTTAACACAATATATATTTATAGGAGAAACTCACCCTCCCCCGTAGTCAATATCATTTGCAATGGTAATAAAAAAAACCTCCTATATATTATGCTTTGCCACTTTTCCACCGAGGTTTGTAGTTCCCATTAAAAAGTTAGGAACATGGGGGGGGGGGGTAAAAAACACTAAAATATGTGCTCCTGCTTGGGCGAATATTCATATTAAATGACACGTAGCCTGTCGGGAAGGAAGGCAGTGCTAAAAAGAATGTAATCATCACAGGGGAAATGGAAAAGTTGGGGTGAAATATGTGAGAAGATATATGCACTGCAAGCTATATGAGGATGAAAATAGGCACGGCTTTTTATAGGTATTAACAGGTATAGATATACATATGTACATATATAGGAGGAATGGTTCCATCCCGTGGTGAGGCAAGCCTAATAAAAATGTGTTGGTAATTAAAGCCCTAAAATGCTTATTAGTTGTATTGGGAGGAAGGAATGGTGTTTGGGCTTTGGATTGGAGCTATTATAATAACTTATAATAAGCCATTGAGCTGCACCCTTCCATTATTTATTCTGCATTACATAAGTAGGTAGTACTGTATGTATCTTAGGCACTTACTGTTTATTTATTCCTCTATACAGAACCCATCAATGTTTATACAAAAAATTTAGTTGTTGGCCTCTGATCATGCTTACACAGTGTTTACAGTATTATTATTATTATTAATACATGAGACCGCACGTACCATACCTTCTTACTCCAATGCCCTATAGGCACATTTTTCTCTAATAATTTTTATAATATAAGGAGAAATCTGGTAATACTAGTTATGGCCATGCATTTACAAGGGGGTTTATTATTAGACATGACGACATCATTTTTATTCCATGTGTGCTACGTCCACTTTAATTTCTTTCCCCAACTTTTTCCATTACTTTGGCTTTGGTTTTTCCCATAGCCGTGGAGCAGGAGAGAAAATGAGAGCTTTTTGCTAGCTCTGGGTAGATATTTTCTCTTGGGCTTTTATATATGTATATATATAAATATAGTAGATTTTAGTATGTTAGTATCGGAGGGAATGTGTATATTCAAAATACACGACGAATAACTTCCTCCATAATTATTAAAAAGGGAGTTTTTTTTTTGTAGGAAAAAAAAAAAGATGCGTGAAAACTTATTAGCGTGACCCTGCGCCATTACGGAAGGGGAGGTAGGATCTTTTTGGGAACATTTCTCATTAGCGGTATTAATTATTTATTAGGGGAGCCCCTTACACAAATGTGATTGTGGTGTGGTACGGTTTGGGAAAAAAATGAGGTAATAATAATTTATGAAAAGATATTAGAAAATTATGAAATGAACAAAAATTTATGCTGAGGGTGCATTTCCTGCGGAGAAAATGGGAAGGGTATGGGGGATACTAATGGCACGTGTGTGTACATGTAATTGGCAGGGGATCTTTTGGCATTAACTAACAGACTGGGAGAGAGAGAGAGCAAAATAATGGAGAGAAAGAGAGGAAGTAAAGAGAAAATGTGGTAGAAACAGTAAATTACAGGAGAAAAGGGAGAAAGGAAAGGGAGAGAGAAATCCGTGTGCGTGGAAGGATAATTGGACGTAAGAAATTGAAAGGGAAAATATGTGCATATAAAAGCATTATTAATGAGCTAATGGAAATGAGCCATTAATTTCTCGAGGAGCTGTAATTATTAATAGACAGCGTGTGCATGTGTGTATTAAACGATTTAGTAAATACTTTACATGTGTATACCTAATACCTACGCAGGAGACGACACTTGTGTTATCATAGGAAGGTACACACTATGGGATTCGCCGTGGAGCAACGGGGACACAAAGTGCTTTTAATAACAGGGTCATTTTTTTTATTTGTATACACACGTATACAATATAAATGAAGGAGGTCTACAAGTGGTGGAGGAGAATGGTATTACTACTATCGTTTGCTGTGTCATAATAGTAAATGTAAAAATAAAAACGGAGCTCTCAAGCTATGTATTTACGCAGAAAAAGATTTATTGTCTCCTTGGGTTTAATTTCCTTTTTTGGATGAGACTCTCTCTCTCTCTCTCTGTCGCTCACGCACTGTCTCGGACGGCTTCATCCTGTATTTTGGAGGAGAGTTTTATATTTTTTGGTACCGTGTTTATATATGCGATTTAGTGGGGTGTCATTCTAAAAAGAATTTTTTTTACAAGTGACAGATGAAAAGTAGGGGGAGAGAGAGAATTTCTGTGTGACACATTTGCTTTGCAAAGCTACTTTTTTGGGAGGATTTGAATGTACCTTATTTTTGGGACACAAGGAACACATGCAAATGCGGGTATAAAGTGACAGTTTCGCCTTTTTTTTTCAGGATTTTTGAGCGGGGCAAAACGGAGGGAGGGAAGAGGTTGATTGGTCCCTGACAGTTTTTTGTCGTTCATTGATCTTGTCAAAGTTTTTCCTGGGGTTTTAGCCATATATTTACAATGTCTATAATGCTGTCAGTTTTTCTCTGTATTTCTGTCCGTGGTTTGTCATGACGAACTTCCTCAATTCTCCCGCGCCTCGCCTCTTTTTATTTTCTCGAATCAATTCTCTTCATATTTTCGCCCATTTCTCCTTTTCAACGTTTCCTTTTTTCTTCTCCATTTTCCTTTCTTTCCCCTCTTTTTTTCCTCCCTAAAACGCTATAATTTTACTGTCTTCAAAAATATGTTTATTTCCTTTTGTGACGGACCATTCCTCCGTCGACTCTGTTTGCGTCTCTTTCTCTCCATCCATCTTGTATAACTTTCTTTGAAATATTTTGCTCTCACCGGTAATTCTCAAGACATGAACTACCTGAGCCTCCCGGTTGGTTCTCGTACTAATTCAAATAGCCGTGATTTATTTCCCATGAAATGCTTTGCCATTAGGAGTAATAATCGTAATAATATTCTGTTTCCTCTCTCTCTCGTTCTCTCTGTACCTATTTAAGAACAAGCCTTCCCCGTCTGGTCTCCCTTTTCGTCTCCTCTCGCTGTACCAAAACTAATAAAGAAATTTTCTCATGAATATGGATGAGCACCTGTAAGTGGTTGCTTCACAAAGGTATCCCAACTCTCGTAACTTTTCGTCTTCCCTTGTTTAATTTTTTTTTTATTTAACTTTTACATTTTTACCTGCACCAAGATAATTTTTGCCGCAACGTGATATTCATATGTAGAAGGAATCTTCCTTTCCTTCTCATGTAGTTGAAGTCACTGTTCTTTTTACCCTTTTCATTTGAGCAAGTTGTGTTTGTTTATTTTTGTCCATGCTCGACTAAGCCGCCGATCCTGATTTGAAAGGCTAAAAACTGAGACGTTGTAATTGTGAATGAATTGAATAACACGAACTGGGAGCTCTCTACATAGTACGTAATGTATACATATAGATCTTCATTGGGACCGCCACAGTTCTTTCTGCATAATTGCATTTGTATTCAAAGTGCAAAAAAATAAATGTTGGGGATGTAATTGTCTCTGCAGTTTCCAGGGTATTTTTTTTGTGGAAAGCTCAAAAGGGAGGTGCGCATTACATTTCTTAATGGGGCTTGCACCATTGCGAGAAAAGAGGGATTAGTGAGAGGAGGGGATGGGAGATGAGCCGAAGCCATAGATACGACACTTTCGTAGGCTGGGAGATGATACATGTAGTGATGGAGACGAACAGAGAGAGAGGGATAACACAAAGAGAGAGAGAAATGAGACAGAGTGAAAAAGACGAGAATACATTGTGAAAGGGGGAGAGGGAGAGACGACACAAAGAAATCAACGGTAAAACTGGACCGAGAAAGAACTGATTTAGAGAATAAGAGGAGACAGAAATGAGACAAAATAATAGGGACAGAGGTACAAATAGAGGAGATAAAGAGCGACTGAGAGAGAGAGATATGAGACAAAGTAAGACGGAGTGCGAGAAAGATGAGAGATGGATGGAGGTCTTTGGGTTGTATCATTACAATGGTCATAAAAAGTGAGGAAATTACCTTCATTTCAAATTCTTATGAGCACTCGCCTCCTTGTATGCAGGGAGAAGCATTAAAAAAATGTGTCAGTGTATGTTTTCTCTGTCCGTAAAAACACTACATACTATTGTTATTTTGTTATGCGTGTATCCCAGATTATTATTTTTACTTCCATAACGAAAGCCATACTTGTGTTTGATGTCTTCTTTCTTTTTGTTTTCGTCTGTGATTGTATTTGTATATTTAGGTAGGTACGTATTTTTGTCTGTAAGTAAAGTCTTCTTTTTTTAGGGTGTCTTGTGTAAAAAAGGCGTAGAAAGAATGTCGAGGGAATGATAGCGTGTTTAAAAAGTATTTATTTGGACGGATGTTTTCTTTTGGGGAAAGAGGAATCCTCCTTCTTTTTTCCTTCTTAAATGCGTTGAGAGAGGATTGAGGTTGGAGAAAATAACAAAGATGTAGAAAAAAGATTTGGGATGAAGTTATGTATAAGTGAATATGATCGTAATGTGGATGAATTATTTTGGGAACGTGAATGATTTGGGATATTTTGTGCATTGTTATAATTGGGGCTCATCGGGGTCTGATGATGTTTTGAATTCTTCCTCGCACATGCGAAGAGAAAGTGTGATAATTAGTTTACGTCATATGCGATGCATTTAGCAAAATGATGAGAGATGACTTTATTTAATTGTTGATTTAATTGTTGATTTTTTTTTCACAGGCTACAAAATTTGCCCTTCTCCATCACATCTCTGCCCCTGCTGAAGGCCGTGTGGTTGAGTGAGAATCAGAGTCAGCCCATGCCGCATTTCAGTACTGATTATGTGCTCAGTGAGCCCGTCCTTACCTGCTATTTACTGCCTCAAATGACTTCCGACGGTACGGCACTGGCACGTAAGTACTCGTATTTGTTACTTTTGCATTTCCGGGATTTATTTTTCAATTTTTTTTATTCTCATATCTTGTATCCATCATTTTAGACGGCAAATGGCAATATTCATATGGGAAAAAGGCGACTTTAGTGTAAAGGATTTTTCCTGGACTTACAATCAATTACTTTTTTATTGTTTTCCCTTACTATTATTTAGAAATGGAAGGAAACCTGTTCAAATTTAATTGCATATAGTTCCTATCCGGAATCTGGATTATAATTCATGTTAAATAAATGTTAAACATGTTGACATGCATACATATTAAGGTTGACATATATCCATATATATATATATACCAATTTGAAATTTCCAGCTTGTGTGTATCGATGATTATAGGAAATTTCCTTTGACAAAAAATCATACTTGTGTGAGGACTTTTTAATTTTGAGCATATGCAATATTGACGCATTTCTCAATTTTTTCCTGACAATTCCATCGATCATCTGATACATTATGTCTGTACAAGACTGAATGTTGGTTTCTATAAACGCCTATCAAAAACAGGTATAATTCCTATAGTAAATTAATCAAATGACTGTATATGTGCCTTTGTTTACTCTGAGTAGCACTTGAGGGTGGAAAAAAGTTTCTTTTTGTGTGCCTTTCCTTCCAGCAATATTGACTCATCCGACTCTTTTCCAATTTTGTCCCTCTTTATACATGTATAGTATACCTACGTTCCTTGTGTGAAAAAATACTTGGAATATTAAAAAGAAATGGCTCATGCATAATTTTGTTTTTCTTGCGGGATGGTAGGGATATTTGTGTGTCTGTCCCTTTTTGCCTTATGCGGAATATGGAGAAATCGATAACGTGGAGCATTGATGAAGAGAAAGTATAAAAAGGGGGATTGTGCCCTGTATTTTTTCTGATCTACTTTTCGTATGTTGAGAAAATTGTTCTTTTGGAAGGATTGAAAGTAATAAGAAAAAAAAAGAAATGGTTGGGGATGCTTTCAAAAAATTGGAATTTTGGCAATATTCTCTGGAAGTTTTTCCCCTCTGTCTCTCTCTGGGGGAATGGCATCCATAAGGATGACTATTCCCCTAAGATTCAAAAATACTCCCTTGATAGAGACATTGATACTAGATTTTTTCTACTGTGAAAATACAGTAAAAATTCAGAATAAAAAAAATCTATGAGAAGAACAAATAAGGACACGATCTTTTTTTTTCTTCTAGGAAATATTGGTAGTAGTAGAGAAATAATCAGATTACAATATTTGTGTGCATGGAATGGATCTCCTAATATTTTTCTTGTGGCTCTTGTGCGACGTAATTGAATCCTTTGGTAAATAATGTGGAGAGGGTCTTTCATCCAAGTCATGATCATGATACTTTCCCTATAGCTTTATGACAATGGTCCAAAGTTTGTAAACTTTTTTTTTATTATTCATATAGTAATACCTCTATGTGTTTTTCTTCTGCTGCCAAAACCCCCAACTGGGATTTTAGTACTTTGGTCTTCTTGATGTTTTTAAAAAAAATTGGAAAGAAAGAGAGAACAAAAGAAGCAAGTCAAGTACTTTGGTAATTGGATCTGTAGATACTTGTGCTCCTTTTTATGCTGTTCGTGCTTGAAAGACAAACTAAAGGGAGTGAGAGAGACGCTAATGCACACAAAAGTGTGCCAATTTTGCAAGGCAAACATGAGGAAATACAAAGGGTGGTGATGGTGATGGGGAGAAAGTCGTTCCTTATCGAGATGGAGTCTTTACAGGATGAGTGGAGCGGAGCATCGGCGGTTATTGACTAACTAGTGCAAAGGAGAGAAGAAAGGTAGAGAAAAAAGGAGAACGAGAGATTTGTGGGCACAAATGAGGGAGGAGAAAGTTACGGTAAAGAGAAAATAAAAGAAACTTCAAAAGCAAATTTGAAGCATCTGGAAATTAATGCACACTATGAGGGTAGACACGGGAGGAGAAAGTTTGAGAATATTTCGACAAGGAGAAAGTTCGGGAAAATGCACAAATGGATATAATGGAATGATTTAGAAAAACAGAAAGTGCTGGAGAATTTAGAAAGGAGATATAATGGAATGATTTAGAAAAAGAGAAAGTGCTGGAGAATTTAAAAAGGAGATATAATGGACTAAATTAGAAAAAGAGAAAGTGCTTGAGAATTTAGAAAGGAGATATAATGGACGAAATT
>JAQGBT010004645.1:0-16056 GCA_034698585.1 Disparrhopalites patrizii
TTTTTCTCTCTCTATAATCTCTCTCTTTTTCTCTCTATTATCTATCTTTTTCTCTCTCTATTATCTCTCTCTTTTTCTCTCTATTATCTCCCGCTTTTCTCTCTCTCTAGTATCTCTCTCTATTATCTCCCGCTTTTCTCTCTCTCTAGTATCTCTCTCTATTATCTCCCGCTTTTCTCTTTCTCTATTATCTCTCTCTTTTTCTCTCTATTATCTCCTGCTTTTCTCTCTCTCTATTATCTCTCTCTTTTTCTCTCTATTATCTCCTGCTTTTCTCTCTCTCTATTATCTCTCTCTTTTTCTCTCTATTATCTCCCGCTTTTCTCTCTCTCTATTATCTCTCTCTTTTTCTCTCTTTATTCTCTCCCTCTATCTCTCTATTCTCCCTCTCTTTTCTTCTCTCTTTATTCTCTCCCTGTCTCTATTCTCCCTCTCTTTTCTTCTCTCTTTATTCTCTCCCTCTGTCTTTCTATTCTCCCTCTCTTTTCTCTCTTTCTTCTCTCCCTCTTTTCTCTCTCTCTTTCTCCTTTTTCCCTCTCACCCTTTTATTTCTTTCGATTCCACTCTATATTTATCTCGCTCTCTTTTCTCTCTATTGTATCAATTTCGATCTCCCTCTCCTTTTATCTCTTTCTCCCTGTCCCTGTTTTATCTTTCTTCCCTTTCTATTTTCTCATCTCTCTTCCTTTCCTCTTTTCTCACCCTTCTCCCTTTTATTGCTTTCTCTTCTCTTTTCCCTCTTTTCAATTTACCGTCCATTCCTATATGTCAACTCGCTCTCTTTTTTTCCGTATCTTGCTCTCTCTAATAATCCCTCTCTTTTCTATCCTTATCTTGCTCTCACTCATCATCTCGCTCTCTCTTCTCTATTTATTCATTCACTCTCTCCCCTCTTTGTTCTGTTGCCCTTCCGTCTCTTCTTCTCTCCAATTATCTCTTTGCCTCGCTCTCCCCACCATCATCTCGCTCTATCTTCTTATTTCTGCTTCATCTCTTCTCTTGTACGTTTTCGCTGTTATACATCATTCTATATCCTTTTTGTCGTTCTCCCTATTTTTATCTCTCACCCTCTCCCCTATCTTCCACTCTCTATTTTTCTGACACCTTTGTCCCTTTCAGTCTCTGTTTTATACCGTTTTCTCTTTTTTTCACTCTTTATCTCCCGACTGTCCTTCTTTTTCCTCCTAGCTCATCCAAAAAAAGCTCTTCGGTCCACGAATTTTGTGCATGAAGGGATCGGAAGGACGGAAGTGTCGTCATGCATAGCGTGAGTCTCTCTCGGAAACCCGCCCTGCACCATCCCAAAGACAATGGTCGCCATCATTACCCCACCTTTGTCATGCGGATTTTACATGAGTGTAAACACCGTTGCACATAGAGCAGGATGACGACCATCGTAATGATGATATAACTTGAGGGAAAGTATGAAGGACCAAGCCACACCGGCTGTCTTCCCTCCCTGCCTCACTGATAGTATAATATCCGTGAAACCATGGTCACCTCTTCCCCTATGGTGTATGATACCAGAAGCGGAAAGGACAGGGAGAAGGCGGAGGTGGCAATGGCTGGTGGTGGACGACAAGGTAGTAATTTCACCATTATTTTCGCTTCACCATTTCATCACTCGATATAGTCATTCCCTTTCCGTCTGGCTTTCCCTATCCCCTTTCCCCTCTCACTTTTCCTGTTAAAAGACCTATGGATTAGCGTAGAAAGGATGGGAAGGCAAGTAGTTGAGTCACACTTAAAAGCGGCACCTCAACCGCGTTTTCCGAGAGAAAATGGACACCTTCAAGTTGGGGCTATTACGGAGTTTTCATTCTCATCTCCAGTCATTAACCTTTCTCCTAGGGTGACTCAGGCAGTGGAGAGAGATGTAAAAAAAGGCTCACCCAACTTATTTTAAGCGGGAACGTTCTCGAACACCAGGCCGTTGCAGAGGAAGGATTTTTTAATTACGTGGGTCCAGTTATCTGTATTTAACTACTCATGTAACTGGCCCTCGACAGAGTTAATGGTTGAATTCTGAAAAACTAGCTGTCGGACGCACCAGACGGTTAATAAAAGCTCGTCACGTTGTCTCTCTTTCTCGCTCAGTTTCTTTCTTCTCCTTTTTCTCTCTTCTTTAGCTCTTTTTCTTTCTCTCTCTCTCGCTCATTTTCTTTCTCTCCTTCTTTCGCTCATTTTTTCTCGTTCGTTCTCTCTCTTTCTTTCGCTCATTTTCTTTCCCTCTCTCTCTTTTTTGCTCATTTTCTTTCTCTTTCGCTCGTTTTCTTTCTATTTCTATTTGGTTTCTTTCTCCATCTGCTTTGCTCATTTTCGCTCTCTTCCACTCAATTTCTCCGTTTTTGTCTCTCTCATTTTCACTTATTCTTGGTTTCTTTATCTCAGTTGTGCTCATTTTCTTTCTATCTCTCTCTTCTGCTAATTTTCTCCTTTTTCCTCCCTCTATCATTCTCTCTTGTTCTTCCTTATTCCCTTTCTTCCTCTATAATTGTCTTTCTCTGTCTAGTTCCTGTTCCTACGGCGAGCTCTGTGATTCCCGGTCTCCCCGTTTCCCATAGCCCCCGTAATGAATGTAATGGTTTCATTCCGGCCAGATTTTATGACGAGGAAACAGCTCAAGACCATAAATTTTAAAGCTATGCCTTTGTAAACTAAAGCCATCGAAAATAAACTGGAGGCCCAAAAAGGAAAGGGGATCAGTTCATCTCCTCCTCAGATTACCTCGCAGGACAAATAATGCCGTTTAATACGTTTCTCCCTCCGCCTGTGTATATAATATAACGTGGGATGTTCTGCCTCTATCTCCCTCCAGTCTCGCCCTCACTGTTTTTCTTTGGGAGAGACGCCTTTCATAGCTCCTAGCAACACGTTTGGGGTAAAGTAGTAATAGAAATGCAGAAATAATGGTGGCTTTCCACCCGCACGACAAGACATATTTTCTTTCTGTGAAAGAACATCATTATCCATTTCAGCAACTCTTATTAATCCCCATGCACAGCTCATCTTTGTCAGACTACTCTGTTCCTCTGGTCCAATTCCCTATTCATGAACTTCCTCTCGTCTCTCTCTCTCTCTCTACTCTCTCCTTCCTTCCTTTCTTGTCTCTTTCCAAAGTATATTTTTTTTACGATCTACCCTCCAACAAAGATACATACTCCAGTCAAAGAGGAGGGCTTCCCTCTCACATTATTTCATCTTCCCAAAATGCCCTCTCTTTGCATAATTCTTGTTCATGGAAAAAAATCGGAGTAACCCAGGATACTTGTACTCCTGGTACATACAAATGGGAAGGCATATTTTATTTCTCGGGATGTAACGTTTAGCTTATGTACTTAATGGGAGAAGGATGTACAGTGGATTGGAGTCATCGTAGCAGACTTCATTGTCATATCCGTCTTTCCCCACTGAACTCCAAAGCTTTCATCCCCTCACATTTCAGTGTACAAGTCTCCACTTTCAGCACTAGTGAATCCATTTGTTGTAAAACTATCATCATTGCTCTCATCATCACATCTCTCCCCCTCAAATTTACATCCAAATTGTTACACATCTTCCATCACAACGGACCCTTATCCCTTTTCCCCGTCACATGCAACAAGAGAGGAGGGTGGGGCAAGGGAGAAGGAGTCAGGAGAGGGAGGCCAAATCCAGAAGATTGTGGGTACAAAAGAGAATGAGAGTGCAGAAATATTTGTGCAAAGGAGTGAAATATAAAAGTGAGGAGCATAACGGGGAATACATTGAAACGGAGATAACAGAAACGCAATCAATTCAGGGAGATAAAGACGAAGGAATAGGAGAAAGAGACGAGAAAGAGATAGAAGGGAGATAATTGTGATGTGCAAAAACAGGAGACACAATTAAGGGAGAATCAAAGACAAAAGACAAAAAGAGAGAATACGGCCGACAAAAAGGAAGAAAGAGAGAGAAAAGTGTAAAAGCAATAGGAGACAAACGGAGCCGAGAGATGAAAACAGACAAGCAGAACGAGATGAGCAAGAGACAAGCAGAGAGAAATTTAAAAGAGGGAAACTGAGACAAATTAAAAAGAGAGAAGCAGATACAAACTAAAAAGAGATTAACAGAGAGAAATTAAAAAGAGATGAGCAGAGAGAAATTAAAAAGAGATGAGCAGAGAGAAATTAAAAAGAGATGAACGGAGAGAAATTAAAAAGAGAACAACAGAGAGAAATTAAAAAGTGACCAACAGAGAGAAATTAAAAAGAGACCAAAAGAGATAAATTAAAAAGAGACCAACAGAGAGAAATTAAAAAGAGACCAACAGAGAGAAATTAAAAAGAGACCAACAGAGAGAAATTAAAAAGAGACCAACAGAGAGAAATTAAAAAGAGGGAAACAGAGAAATTAAAAAGAGACAGAGTAAAATTAAAAAGAGACAAACAGAGTAAAATTAAAAAGAGACAAACAGAGCCAAATTAAAAAGGGAGGAGCAGAGAGAGATGAACAGATACAAATAGAGAGATAGATGAATAGGACAAACGGAGATAGATTACAAGGAAGAAGCAGAGATGAAAGGAGACAAATGAAGAGAAAGAGACGGAAAGGGACAAAAGAGAGAAAAATGGGAAGAGGAGGACAAGTATAAAAAGAAAACAAATAAACCACCATTGAACCCCAACACTCCCTCTCCATTTTGAAATCATTTAAAATCTTTCCCTCCAATTTTCAAACCCCCCGAAAAGCTTCGATCCTCTCCAATGACTCCCCGTCCCATGGTCCGTTTGCTATTTGGGTATAACGTGATAAAAAGCTTGAAAACAGGATTTGGAAAGCTGTCTAAGATTGACACTCATCTCACCCTCCCTTTCTAACTTTCCATCCCATGGAACATACATATTCAAAAAAACAGATATTCCAGGGGGGAAGCAAATTTCCCTGGCTTTCTCCTCCCATAAAAACACCCCCTGGACCGTGACTCCTAGCCATCATTCCCAATTCGTATTTTTTTATAGTCACCCTTCGTCCTGGTGAATCCTCCCAAATACATTGACAAACTGGTGATAGTAACCTCCGAAAAAAATACATTCCCTACCCTAAAAACATTTTAGTTCCTCTGACTCAACTACCAATAACTTTTTTCCCCTCGCCAAACAATTCCTGGGGTTCTTTCACTGTACATACTTTTCCTCGCCCTGATTTTGTTTGGGGCTGTTATAAACGGGCTCCACGCAATATAAAAGTCAGTGTGGGTAGACGAATATATAACCAATACAATTCAAATTAAATTGCAGGCAATAAACTTTTTCGGATTGAAGGATCTCTCTCCTCCTGTGAGAGGTATCTATAGTAGGACTATGTTAGTGGGTACTAACCAAAGGCTCTTGAAGAGAACCAAACGAGATGTGGAGGCTACCGAAAAAAAATCAAAGTAATTGAATCTTTTTAACCACTAACAAGTAGGAAAAAAACAGATCTCAGGAGAAAATTGCAACTCTTCCACGGACGTGTGATCAATGTGCCTTTCCAGGGGAAAGGGACGTTCATGCATCTACACATATGTATTTTTGCGGGTATAAATTCTTTCCACCCTTTGGCCACATTCTATTAAAAACCGAATCCGGCATGTGCCTCCCTTGAATCATTTGATGTAAACCAAATAATTCCTATTTTCCATATTAAAAAAAAACAGGAGAATGGGAAGTAGGGAAATTTGCAGGGAAGAAAGACGTCTCCTTTTGAATTTGGGCTAACCAAGTGGAAAAGTAGGTTTTTTCGCAACTTATTACATGACCTTTCCCGTTTAAAAATGTTTTTAATCCTTTGACTCCGAAACAAATGCTGAATAGAACTTGCTCCTAAAGTAATCCCATCGACCTTCGTCGATCCAAAAACCATTGGGAATAATAAAATGACTCAAATGACCCGCCAAAACCAGGGAGCTACTCAACCAAATTAATGTTGGATATTTCCTGTCTAGCACCAAATGGTGTTTTAAAAAAATTAAGACCCGACAATCCTCCCTTCATAATTTCCAGACCAGCCCCCTGGCCCAAAGCAATTCATTCATCAAAACCTACACGTCCCAACCCCACCATTTCCAGGTAATACAAATGTAGCTTTTTCAAACCGGGAATTAAAAAAAAAGCTCAAATAGGGATAATAAAGAGTGGGAGGAGGAAGTAGATGAAATCATTTATAAATGAAGGCCCTATATACGTATAGGTTGACTGTCGGAGACAAATCCTGGGGCTTCGGCTCAGCCACGAGGTTTTTATTTTAGTATTTCATTTTTGGACAGAGCCAAGGAGGAGATTGATGGGAATACATGAGAAACACATTCTGCCTTCTGCCTAAATATAAATGTGCGTGTGCGTAGAAGACATTCTGCCACTGGAGTCTGTGGAAACTCCAGCACAATGTGAGTGAGGTTACTACAAATGCACACAATTTGTCCTAGTCTCACCCCGTTAATTATTAAACCTCCGTCTCTCCCCCTCCCGTTCATAATTAATGGCGTTATTCAAGAGTGAGACAAGCAGGAAGCCTTGAGTTCAAAAAATGTCTGTACACATGTGTGTATATATGCACACATATACACAAGTATATCCAGCCGTTGTAGGTACCTATGTATACCTATACATATGTATAATTACATATGCATACGTATACCTACGTACAAGTAGCTCCCATGATATAATCTATTCAATTCATTTCACCTGATTTTATTAATAGCTTTCCCACCTTTCATGTACCTGTAAAGGCTCCAACAATGAAGAGGAGGAAAAAAAGTGTCAAAATGAAAGGGAGAAAGACAAAATAATCAATAAGTATACAGTGTACAGTGTACTCTTGATTGTATTTGTGACAAAAAGCCTTCTCTCAAAAAGCCAAGTACATGTACGTCTTTTCTCTTTCTCTGGAATAACAAAAGGCTGATGACGCTTTTTGAGAGTTCCTTTGAACCTCGTGGAGGATGTAGGGAGCTACATATTGTCAACAGCTACAGGGGGAAAGCTTCCATTTTTAGGAGGAGACAACATTCTCTTCTTTTTTTTTTTACTCCCTCACAATTTCCCTCCTCCGTAATAATGTGAGAATGGAATAATATAACAGCAACTTTCACTTCATCCAAAAAGGGAGTAAAAGTGACAAAAGCTGAGGGGAGAGAGAAAATAGGGAGAAAGAGACAGAAAGAGAGGGAAAGAGAGAGAAAGAGAGGGAAAGAGAGTGAGAGAGAGAGAGAGGAAGGTAGAGGGAAAGTAGAATAGAGGAGGATGCCATTGTATCCAATTCCTTAAGTTCATGTGTTAATACATAGTCCCAATTTATACAGTTGGCCCTATACACACATTCATTGACTCGAGTCATGTTCCCTCTGCCATTATTATTCAAGTAGGATGTGTGAAACATTACACTCCATACACACGGGAGTGCCCAAGTGCCTCCTCACAGTCCCCGTCAATGGAACGGGGGAAAATGGCAGTTTAAACACCTGGAAGTCATTTCCATTTTTTTTCTACCACAATTCACCTCCATTATTGAACGTTTACTTGCAATACAGTATATAGGAACACACCAAGGAGGCTTACTTCCCAATTTAGTACCGTATTTCTCCTTATCTTCCATGATACACGCCTTTGAACAGTTCCTCGCCGTAAGTGACACCAGCATTGGATTTTTGGCTCGTACAATAAGCCCCTTTGTTTCTATTTTATTGCAAATGATATACCGGGAAAATATCTTGGATATGAGGGAACCGTTTTTATCTTCGGGACTGGTAAGAACCAGAATTAAATGGCAGAGAGATGCAGAGAGAGAGAGAGAGATCAAAAATTTTATTTTTGGAGGGTGCAAAGGATATTGTAGTATATACCTTCTGCGGCTATTGCGTCCCCGGAAAATCATACGAGGTCTTCCTTTCAAAATTATGGACGAAAGAAGGAAAGTCATTCTCCTTCGAATGTGCTTTTGCACCTAAAATGAAATGGAATTGCTTCTGTGTCCGCAAAAATATTGTTGACGGGGAGCGGGCGTAGGAAATAGCGAAGGATGAGAAAAAAGAGACTCACAATCAGAGAAAGAACCGGTAAGACTGGGAAAGAGTGAGGGAGAGATAGAGAGAGATAGACAGAGAAAGAGAGAGAGTGTGAGATAAGAAGGACTGGGAAAGCGAAGAGAGAAAGAGAGAGAAAGACAGAAACGGAAATAGAGAGAGATAGAAAGAGAGAGAGGGATAGAGATAGCGAGAGAGAGGGAAAGAGAGAGAGGGATAGAGAGAGAAAGAGAGAGCGAGAGTGAGGGAAAGAGAGGGAAAGAGAGGGAAAGAGAGGGAAAGAGAGAGAAAGAGAGAAAGACAGAGCGAGAGAGAGAGAAAGACAGAGAAAGAGAGAGAGTGTGAGATAAGAAGGACTGGGAAAGCGAAGAGAGAAAGAGAGAGAAAGACAGAAACGGAAATAGAGAGAGATAGAAAGAGAGAGAGGGATAGAGATAGCGAGAGAGAGGGAAAGAGAGAGAGGGATAGAGAGAGAAAGAGAGAGCGAGAGTGAGGGAAAGAGAGGGAAAGAGAGGGAAAGAGAGGGAAAGAGAGAGAAAGAGAGAAAGACAGAGCGAGAGAGAGAGAAAGACAGAGCGAGAGAGAGACAAGAGAGCTCAGGAGTGAGATATGGAGAGAAAGAGGGAAAAGGGAGAATACAAAACAAAAAGGTTGAGTGCAAGGCATATAATGGTAATAAAGGGGTATAAAATAATAAAGGGTGAAGATGGGAGGAAACGGAAGGTTATGAAACCCCTGTGAGTTCAGCCTCCCTCATTTTTTTCCCTCCGTCATTTCTGTGGGAGTAGGAAAGACGTGCTGAAATGTTAGTGATTCCCGTCTTGTATCATTTTTTGATGAAAGACGATAAAAGGCATCCTATGTATCCCAGTGTGAGGATCCCGTCTGCAATGGGTGCGTGGAGGAACGGGAGTAAAAAAAAAAATATATAGAAGGGGATATGGCGGGTGAGGAGAATGGGATGAAGGAGGAGGAGGATGAGGAGGTGGAGGAGGAGGAGAAATAAGAGGACCTCGACAACCAGAGGAGTATTAGGTGAGTATGTGGATAAGTACGTGTGTGTGGGTGGGTGAGGAAAATAAAATAACTTGACTTCTTAAGTCGTGAACAGGAAAAGATGCTTTTTCTCGCTTCTCTTCCTCCTCCTCCACCTCCTCTCCACTGCAAGGGCAAAGAGCACAAGAACAACTACATATATTTCTACTTACTAACTGCACTAAGCTATCTCACCCTCTCACCCCATATATATATGTATATTTTCTCCCCGGCTAGAAAATGTCTCCGGAAATAACAACTCTCTCCCTCTTAGTAAAGGGAAAGTATGTGAGGGAGAGAGAGAGAGGGAAAGAGGGAGAGATAAAAAATATGGAGGGAGAAGGAGAGAAAATGATTTTCTCCAACTGCATCTCGCATTCAGAAATACCGGGATGTACACAATGCATACAATACCCCCAGAAAAATGCATGGGGTGGGGGGGGGAGCTTCCAAGGAAGACACAACTTTTTCTCCTGCCTTTTGGTCCTCTTTGTGTGCATTTCTACTTGTATGTATATGTACATGAACCACAAAGAGCTCTTTCTCTCTTTCTCTTTGTAAATATGTACAGTCATCCTCATTTTATGAAGGAGGAAGAAGGTCCCGAGCACAAGAGTGTTTTCTCCCCTTTTTACATCTCCATCCATTCTTAGGCTACAATAGTCAGGGAGAAAGGGAAGTGAAAGGAGAAAGAGAGAGAGAGAGAGAAAAGAGCTCTCTTTTTCCTCCTTCATTACATGTTTCCCTAATGGTCATTAATAATGAATAGTTATTAAGGTCTCTGCAACACAACCTTCAATCCATTTGCAGAATAGTGCTCCTTTTTGTATGTATTATACTGTAGTTCCGTTCCCTTTCCCTCTGCGCAGACAAATCTTTCCCCTCCCCCTCCGCCCCCATCTCCATTCTTCTTCTAAAAAAAAATTTATTACTCTCCGAGCTCATTGATAATGTTTTGCCGTACAAATTCTTTTTTTTTTCCTTTCTCTCTTTTCTTCCTTTGGCTTCCTTCCTCCTTTTTCTATCTGACTCTATATATAGCCCATTATATAGCTATTTAATATCATTCGATAAGTCCGGGTCGTCCGCACTAGCGGAAGATATGCCATCCTTTCCCTTGTTTACTACTGTTAGATCTTAATCCCATATTTTCTCCCCTTTTTCCCAACTTCCCCTCCCAAATGCTTGTTGTTGATAAAAAGATTCTCTCCCCAGATGGAGATTGGATGCACATTATTGGGGGTAAATGAGAGGAGTGTGTAGAGAAAAGATGATTAATTTGGATGATTAATTTGATTAGGCTGTTGCCGTATTTTTATATATCATTCTTAATTCTTACCTTCCACGCAATTCGGACCAGTGTACGGCTTCTGGCAAACACATTTCCCGGTCGTGGCATCGAATTCTCCCTTGCTGGAACAGTCAGGGAAGCATTTCTCCAGGAGAGTTTCGGGAAAGCTATGGAATGGAGCCAGAGAAAAGGATTATATCAAGGCTTTTTCATATAATACAGAATCACTAATTACGTATACATTTGCTTAAAAAAGGGAGTTTTCCCATAATAATTTTTATGTGCAAAGGCCATCCGCGTATAAAAAATATATATTTTTAAATTATGTAGAGAACAGAATTGTTTAAAGGGTAGATGCATCTAAAAAAATACATATAATAATTGAGAAAATAGGAGCTTGACTACTTACTTGCAGGTCTGACCAGCCCATCCTCGTTGACAGAGACACTTGCCTTGCATGCACGTCCCATGACCAGAGCAAGTACGGTCCACACAGTCTTCTGTAAATGGAAGGAAAACTGTTGTTAATAATATTCTCACAAAGAAAAACATTCAATAATACCTGGCTTTGGGTATTAAATTTCATATTTGTCCCAAGAAAGGTATGGGGGACGCTAAAAGGTTTTCATTAATGCAGGGATAGTGGGTGGAATAATGGCTCAAGATGCTTCACAAAAGTGTCCATTTGCCAGTAAAAAGACTCTGAGGCACTTTGTAACATATACCGTCATGGAAATGAACTCTTAAATTTCCTTCCACAAATCATCTCGCCACATTCCAAAATACATGGATCATCCTTTAAAGTATGAAATCATACCCGAAAATCTCCTGGCTGTGAAGAAATATAAGAGGAGAAAGGGTTAAGGAGGTATACATATCACACTAAATTGTGGACGTAAATTTGCCATGCGTTGGCCGAGTTTTTTTTTTTTTCGGGCAAAAAGCATGTTCCCTCCAACAGAAGGATGAAGATGCATTTTGGGTGTCAGGTTTCCATTGGCAAGTGTATGCAAATTGAACCGGAGAGGAAGGAGCAGAAATTCCTTGGGCGGGAGGGGAAAAAGGGGGAAGATGTAAGATTTTTTTGCAGGTAATTTGATGATGACGGCCATAAAATTCATTGGACTCCAGGCAGTAACTTGACTTATAACTCAATGATCAGAGTTCATTTCTTATACTTTGAGTATACACTTCATATATTTTTTATTATGGTGTATATACACCATGATTTAGTCATGATTATACCTAACGGATTAAATACGGGGATTACACGCATTTTCTCGGGTAAATAAGTACGCCCACTGCATGGAATGTATTATGTCCCTCCAAGGGTACATCTTCTTACTCCGGATAAAAAAGAGACATTTTACCCCCGTATACATATACACATTTTAATTACGAAATTTTCCGGCCTTAATACCCCATAGGAACAAGTACATTAGGGTCACTCCTCCCCCCCCAAAAAAAAATGGGAGCACTTTTAATTTCGTAGTTACATTCACACTCATAACGTGGCACAGGGGGGGGGAGGGAGGAGGATAAAAAAAAGTGAAAGAGTTTACAGGAAGACATCAGACTGACGGTCATAAAAGGAAGGGCTAAATGTGTCCCTCCAGACTCACGAGTGTGGAAAGACTCATATGCAAGTATGTATCATAATAGCCATTCATTATACCGGGAGAAAATGTCCATGGACATTAAGGGGAAGGTCATGCCAAGAAATGGGGAGAAATAAAAGGAGAGAAAAAAATACTTTTCCCTTCACTTTCTCCCACATCAAATGCTGTCGTACAGGACAAGATGAAGACGCTAAATCAAGTGGTGCTGTCCTTTTTCCTTTTGTACACTCTTCCACCTCTTCCCCTAAGATCTCCACCATCAAGGCTGATGACAGCAATTATTTTAGAAAAAAAGGTAATTTCTACCTCAATTTAGCAGCAGACTTGTGAAGGAGGAAAGTTTACTAGTATTTTGGACTTTTTCCTTATTATGTATATAAATGAACGTGTGTATGGCTATTGAAATAATGAATTGAAGTATATCTTACATGCATACATATGTATTACATATTATTACATTACATACGTGCACAGATGCATCGCTAAAACAGACAAAGGAAGTTACTTAATTTAATATTCCCTTATCTCCTAGACCACAAGATTTTTTATATATTTTACTCATTCATTTATATTAAAAATGTTGTGAGGAGTGGAGATTTTTCTTATATTTTTCTTAATGTTTTTCTCCAAGCTTTCACAGACATTTCAAGTTCTTCAATTAACTTTAATACGATGCTTCTTTAAAATGTTGGCCTAGTAATACATAAATTGGTGGCTATGATGCGTAGAGCTATTATGCACATTTTTGGATGTCGCAACACAAATTATTATATGTATCTACACTTTCCTAAATGGAGTTAAAATGGAGCAACGGCCATTTTAACTGTGTTCAAAACGGGAAGGAAGAGAAACATACACACTTGCAAATTTCCGCAATAAAAAACCATTACAAAATTACAATAAGGAAACTGACGAATGAGTGTGTGCCAAAAGGATGTGTATATCTACAATGTAAAAAAAAAGAGCCGGCCAACACACTCATGTGCCTCCGAATTTCTTTTTTTCCCCTATCAAGATCCTTCTCTCTCACTCCTGTTTAAATATGTACGCACATTACATTGAGAGCAGAGGGGGGCTTGAGTCACATTTTCAACCCTCCTCACACATCATCATCGTCATCATCATTGAGAGTGTAATCAGGATTCGTGTGGTCTATTCAAGGCTTTTGACGCCGTGAAAATTGCGAGGGCATTGTTAGCCACAAAGCTGATTATGAGATAACGAAAGATTGATTATCGTGCGGGGAGTGGGAGAGAGAGAGATGGAGAGAGAAAGCTTGTAGTGGTCGTCGTAAGTAGTTGGGCAAAAAGAGACAGACCGAAGTCAAAATGAGGTGATCTAACATCATTTCTCGCCTCCATATGTGTGACTTTTCCCTCTCAATAGAAGCTAATATTTTATGAGGGGAACTAGTAGTAGTAGATTCGATGTGACATAACAGCATCCTTTCTTTTTTTCTTTCCGAGGGGGGGAAGGTGGTGGGGAAAGCATGGAGGCATAGTGAAAGCGTCGATTCTCGGGCAACTTAAAAAGGCTCACACATTGCGTGTCACACTGAGCACAAAAACCGACACTATTACCAAAAACCACCGTGGCTTCTCCTTCCACTAATACCCGTCACTTCTGCTATGACTTTCTTCTCTCGTCATCACATCTGCTTCTTTCTCTCTGTTTTTCTTTCCTTCTCTCTAGTTTCTCTCTCTCTTTCTCCCTAGCTTTCCTCTCTTTGTCTCTATTTCTCTCTAGTTTCTCTCTCTTTGTCTCTCTTTCTCTCTAGCTTTCTCTCCTTCTTTGGGTTTCCTCTCTTTGTCTCTATTTCTCTCTAGTTTTTCTCTCTAGTTTCTCTCTCTTTCTCTCTAGTTTCTCTCTAGTTTCTCTCTATTTCTCTCTAGTTTCTCTCTTTCTCTCTAGTTGGTCTCTCTTTCTCTCTAGTTTGTCTTTCTTTCTCTCTAGTTGGTCTCTCTTTCTCTCTAGTGTGTCTTTCTTTCTCTCTAGTTTCTCTCTCTTTCTCTCTACTTACTCACTCTCTCTTTAGTTTGTCTTTCTCTCCCTGCTTCTGTATATCTTTCCGTCGCTTTCTCTCCCTAATTCTTTACATCTTTCTCGCTCTCCATTTTTCTTTCTCTTTCTCATTCTCTCACTTTCTCTTTATCTCTTCCTCCCTCTTTCTCTCTCCTTCTCGCTATCTCTCTCTTTTTCTTTCTCGCCCTTTCCCTCTATTTTTTTTCTAGCTGAAACATTTGTCCTTCTCTCTCCAACTGTTTGTGCCTCCTCTATCTTTCTTCGTCCCACAAAACTTTGTATTTTTACTCTTTCTCGCCTTTCCTCTCTTTTTCTTTTCTTTTTTCTTTCTCACTCTTTATATCTCCCTTTCTCCATCATCCTCTTGTTTCTGTCCGTCTCTCCCCTCATCTCTGAGCTCCCCCACGAGCAGGACGAGGGAAATGTGCGGAATGTGCAGGATAATGCATCTTCACAAACAAAATATCTCCTTTTCTCTCCTCCCTTCTTCCTTTGTAGCCAGAAACACGGAAAATAATACAAAAAAAGGAGCAGACAATGCGTGTCTTGTCAATGGCCAGCATGCACACGCTTTTCAAAGGGGGAAAAAGCCTCCCTATGTAGTACTGATGATCTTGGACACAAGGAAGAAAGAGAGGGAGAGAAGATGCAGAGACCGGATACAAAAAAAGCTACTTTCACGTCCCTGCACATGTAAGGATGTCCACATGTTCGAAGCACCAACAACGAGACCCTGACACCCCAAAAACACGGCTTAACCGAGCATGGACCACAGAAATGCCTCATCTAAAAAGCACGGAATTGCTGTGAAGACATTACAATACTTTGGTGATGGTATCTTGAGCCATGGTAACGGTACCTGATGGGCCTGCTCCCTCAATGCCATGTTTTTTGGGTGGACCCCCCGAGTAAAAGGGAAAGTGTGGGAGGAAGTTGAGACTTCCCGACATCCCCGAAAAATATTATGGCAAAGAAGGAGACAACGGAGATGAGAATCTGTATCTGTCCCCGTTAGAAAGGAGGTTTAGAGAGAATTGTGAGGGAACCAGAATGGGAGGCCATAAGAGGATATAGTATTTTGGGAAAAAAGAGGATGAAAATGAGGGAATTACCAGGAGAGATAGAAATAGAGAGAGAGTGAGAGAATCTCCAGCCATTCCCAACGAAGGCGTCACTTTGGTTTTAATTAAATTTTAATCGGACGTGAGTTGAATAGAGCAAGGGCTTCTTTACGTAAGTGAGAATGAGTGGATTTTTAGAGGAAGTGGACGGAAATTTTTTTACAATCGACGAGTAAAAAAAGAAGATGAAGTAGACGAAAAAGGACTTTCTCCCTCTCTCTCTCTTACTTCTTTTTTTTTGAAGAAAAAAGAAGGAAGGAAAAGTACTTACTTCCCTTTCCCCTTGCATTTTGTGTGTTCCTTATAGTATAAAATACCATAAACTGGAGCAAGCACATGAAATGGAAGGACGAGGGAAATCGGTGATTTAACTCCCACCCATATATGGTATTATGTACGTAGGAAAAAAAGGCCCTGTAAGAGACAAGTGTTTTATATGGAGAAATTGTGAGAAGAAGGAGGAAGACGATGAAGGAGAGAGAGAGAGAGAGAGAAAAGGGAAGAGGAAAAAGGAAATAAAAGTAGGAAGGAGAAACGACCGTTAAGATTCTTTTCAGTCGATCGCTCGTATAAAGCAAGTTGTTACTACGTGGACCATGCATGACTGTATCCTCACTCAGCCTCTGTACAGAGTTAGGTGTAACCCCATTACTACTACCCCATAGACTGTCTTCTCCCCCACAAGAAAAAAAAAGAACTACCCCAGCTATTTCCATCACTGCTATTACTACCGGTACGACTCCTACAACTACTCACATGACTCTCTTTTTCTACCACCTTATATTATTAGACCAAGTGCAACTACAAAGATGGATGTGTGCAGAAAGTAGCGAGTGACGGGAAGGAAGGAAGAGAGAGAGAGAAGGGAATTGAAAAATGGAGAGAAATGTAGGACGAAATAGAGAGATCTTCAAGTGCAAGTAGAGAGAGAGAGAGAGAGAGAGAGAG
>JAQGBT010004646.1:0-16055 GCA_034698585.1 Disparrhopalites patrizii
CCCCAACTACCCCTCTCCCCTCCACCACCAAAAAATTTCCCAACGGCACCCATATTTCCTACCTTATGTATTAAATACTAACATTCCTTCAAATATTATACACCTCTTATGATATATATATCCCTGAAATTTCTCCTTATATTCCTGGGCCAAGCAACTCCAAGTTTTGGCTGTCCCCTTTTTTGGTCATACTTATACCGGGAAACTCTTTGCCACCATCGCAACCACCACTAGTCACCCTCTATCGCCCACCACATACTTTTTTGGGGGGTCTTATTAAATCAATGTAACTCTCTCTCCCTCTTAATATCATTTTCGTCTTGGTCCACGTTCCCAGACGCTTTTTCCAAGTAACTGTTATTCCTTTAATTCCTTTTGGTATACCGTCCCAAAAATATTATCCGAAGGTGCCAGAAAAAAAAAACGTTATGGACACTTTGTATTAAGCATTATTAACAGTCATTTATGGGACGAAAAAAACACCAATTTGGATCTACGGCATCATAATCGGATGGAGAATTGCCCGTATCTACCAATTTCCATTGGCCTTTAATCCCGTGAGGAAACTTGGAACATTTCCTTCCGTTATTGCCCTCCCAATCTACAATGGTAATGGCTAATACAAATAGTGATGATATATTGATGATGAAATATTTTTTTTAAATCAATTTTTTGGGTAAAAATCTCAGATTTTTTACAGGTGCGGGGAAGAGGAAAAAAAAAGTTCCCACACGTGTTGCTGTGGAGAAATGAAGGCAGATTGCATCCCGGGAGTGCTTCTCCCTCTCTCCCGCCTTTCCCCTTTCAAAGTACATTTCCAGTCAGATGGGATGATGTGTGGCGGAAGGGGAAAATGCGGTTATAAATGATAAAGTATATAGACTTTAAAGATTTTCTTTTCAAACATCGATGGAGTTTTTTAAAGTTTTTTTTATTTATCAAATCCTATTTTGTCCCTCAAGAAAAGAGTAAGAAGATGAGAGAGGAGGATTGTAAATCCTTTTTTTTAGGGGGAGGGAAAGAGGGGAAACTTTTTTTTTCTTTCTACCTCTCAAAAGTTTTTTTTTTATGGACAAAGACAGAGATGCTCTCATTGAATTTGAACGACGAATCATGTGCCAGCGGTTTGCCTCAAATATCACCAGACGGAGATAATTCACATTTTGTCACGTTTTCAAAGAATAGCGAAAATCCCACACGAGAAGCACCGAATCATAATTTAGTGGATTTTGCTAATACTACACGTCTCTCTAGCCAAGTGTGTGGTTTGCAATGGGGGAGATCTCAAAATTTCAACCACTTTCCTACCACTTTTTGGAAGCCTTATAACCATCCCCATTTCTCCGGATTTCAAAAGATACATAAATGTGAAATCAAAACTTTTCTTGACTATAGACACATATTTCAATACACAATGCCCGTTGGAATCAATGTCATACACGTTGGCCAAGGCCTGTATATAATATAATATAATATATACATACAACCCTTTTATATTTCATATTGTTATATCTCATATCCTCCATATACATGTAATGTCAACATTTCCCTCTCCAGTCCCAGTATTCTAGCCAGGCTCAAGTGGAATCACACTTTCGTATACATACGGCGGCCCAATCCTTCAACTTGTCTGTTAATATGAAGTGCCATTTTGCTGGAGAGACGATCATGATGGTGCTGATGATATTCATGAGAGTAAAAAGCTCCAGCACACTCAACAATATCCCGTGAGTCCCACGTGGTGCTTCTAGATTTGCTCATCTTTTTTTTTTCCTGTTTTTTTTACTAGGTTAAATATTTGAAAGACCGAAATATTCCTTCCCATTTCCCTCTTCTCCCAGGTCATTGCTCCTTTCCACAGGGCTCAAATGAAGGAAATCGGGTCAATATTGGGTGTAAAACAAACATCAGTAATCATATCAGTCTTTGAAAGGATGTCTTTTTGATTTTAGATATTGTGGTCACTTTTAAATTAAAATAATCCTATTTAAAAAATGTAATTCATTCCCAACATATTAAGCTTTCCTGATGGTGCTTCCCAGTTCCATTATACAATTGTATTCGATTAATTAGATAAATAAACGTCTATTGGTAATATTCACAAATTGACCCAGTTGCAATTATTCCAAATGGGGCAACGGGCATGCGCTAGCCAACTTAATTATTATTATTTATGCATGAATTTGTATGGGGAACATGCTTAAGCGTGATTTTATATTGGAATTTAAAATATTCTTCCCAGTGAAGCGGGAAGCTTTTGATGAATAAAGCTGTAATAATGAAACTTCATAAATAAAGTTAATATTAGACTATTCTTCCGAGGGAAGTGAAGGGTGAAAGATTCAAAAATACACGGCGACGGTTGAAATTCTTGCATAGGCTAGAATCATTTGTACTCCCATTTGAACGCCCTTCACTTTAACTCCCATGAACGGGCAAAGGAGGATTCATTTGACCCGCTCGGAGACAGTTGAACGACACCAAGGACTCATTCAAAGTACATTCGTATTGACATGCACACTTAAAAAGTCATTTCGCGAGCAACTGCACTCGGGAATTTCTTTGAAGTTATATAGCATGCATTTTATAGGATGGAAAAGAGAGGGGGAGTTGCATAATCCTTATGTACATATATATGCAAACATGCATTGTCATAATACCGTGATTTGAAAAAGCAGAGGTTGAACATGTTCGGAGAGACGAGACAAAGCGTGGGCGGAGTGGAGAAAGGGACAGTTTGAAAGGGGAGAAAGCGTAGGTGGGAGAGAGGGAAATAGAGAGAGAGAGAGCGAGAGAAAGGAGAGACAGAGAAAAGTAGGTGAAAGATGAGAGTGAGAGAGATAAAGGTGGCAACCGATCCAGAAAACCATGGAAAATTTGAGTAATATTTCCATGGTTAAGGACTGTTTTCAACCAAATGCACGGGCTCTTACATGCGAATCTGATTAAAAATGATTTCACTTAAACTACCGGAATTTTAACGGATCCTCTCTTGTTTCAATCTAGCCGAGAAATATATAAAAAGGAAATAAAAAGATTATGTCAAAATTTTATTCCGGTTTCAATAGTAAAACATTCAGATTCGGTAAGAAATCAGTTTAGGATGGGTTTTCTTCCTTTCCAAAAACAGTACAAAAAATATTCATGATTGAACTTCAAATCCTAAGCTTCACTCTTGTTGGATTTGGATGTGACTTATTTTTGCGCTGAAACCGCAATAAGATTTTCCACAAAATAGTATTTTTCAGCTCATTTGAATTATTTATGGATTTCCATAGCGATTTCTATATGTGTTTTCATTTAGAGCTTGAAATCGTATTTGAAATTGAATTTCTAAGTATTTTAGTAAGTATTTGCGCAAAATTTGCATCGGTTAAAAAAACGAATTTGAATTAATCCCAATTTCATATTTGATCAATCAAGTTCCAGTTTATATACTCTTTAATTGAATGAGTACTCCAACAATGAAAGTAAAATTTAACTCACAATTGAAACCCTCATTATATAATTGCGATTTTAATTGTGATTAGCAGTTAAATTTTTATACGAAATAATATTTCAAAGGACATTGTATGCTACATTGTAGAACAGTGAATTTATTGCTTAGAACGTAGTTGAAAGTACCAAATCAATCAAAAGGCTTAATTAAAATGCATTACTTTAACATATTGTAATAGATATTTTGATTTTTGCCAAGAGAAAAATTCGTGATTGAGTACAGTGAATATGACCTGCCTTTCGGACTGAGTTAAGAGGCAGAACTCCGAACTCGACGATTTAAATAGATGAGTAGCTAATCAATGCTTATTAATTCAAAAAAAAATGTCTCTTCTCATCCTGTTAAGTTCTATAGCTAAATAAATTGAAATTGGGCTAGACCGCAGTGAGGTTCAGTAAAATTGTCAAGAAATAATTGTTAATATAACTTTCAAAATAGTCTGTTTTACATGTAAGAGCCCCTGTATTTAGTCGAAAACAATCCTCATAAGCATATCGATTTGTAAAATTCCCATCTAGCAACCAAATAACGTGTATCATATCAACCGGCCCAGCCTCCACCCCACACAAAATGTGCCCCCTCACCGGTAAACGTCTTTGATATCTCCCTTGAAACTTTATTACACAGTAAACATCCTCGTAGTCAAAGGGAAACCCCAAATTCATGGAGGGGGAAGGAGGACAAAAATATATATTAAAAAAAAAAATCAATCACCAAAAGGTTCAAGTTATTCACCCACCTCCAAAGTAGGTAGAAAAAGAGATGAAGCCAATACAATGTAATAAACAAGGAAATGCAACAACCCCGCTCCACCAAAAATGAACCTACAAAAAAAAAAATACACCTTCAATACAGGAAATTGTCCCCATACAAAATATCCTAAAGTCAAGGAATGAGGGTTGGAAAATGGGGGGAAAAAAATCCGTGACGAAAGAGCAACCTGTAAGAAATTCCCTGGAAAAAAAAAAGTTTTACCTCCAACATTTTACGCTACGGAATATTTACGGCTGCGAAATCACACGGAACAGTTGAGGGTGGAATGCACCTTGGAAAGAAAAGGGGTACCAAGGTAAATTTTGTCTTTATTTTTCTATAGTATTACAAAATAAATAAAGGAAAAAAAGGAGGTTCTTTGATTCTCCAGAGACAAGTTGTAGCCTTGGAAGAGACGCACACTGGTGCTATGGGAGTCCTGGAGACTGGCAAAAGAGTCGTTTCCGGGGGTTTGTACACAACCAACACAAAGTATGTATATGACAGAAGGAAAACTTGTATAAGATCATCATTGAAATATTGGAGGGGCTTTTCCCCTGCCATACACATAGTCAGGGAGTTGCTGGGAGGGAGTTTTGCTGGTGATACGACCGAATTCTCTCTCCCTCCCCGATTTTTTTTTTTTTTGGTCGGTGGAGAAAACTGGAGGTCTGAAGCGCATCATCTTCTTTTTAGCGAAGAGACTTCCCCCGTAACAACAGAGCTGGAGAAGAGGACTCCAGTTGACTTTCGTTGATAGAACTCCTTCAATCTCTTCACTCTCTCTCTGCTCCCTTCGTGAAAACGTTTTATTTCCTTTTCTTTCTCTCTCTCACTCTCTCTCTCTCTTTCTCTGACGCCACACGCACTTTTTCTCCCTCACGGCTTTACCCCTTTCACTCATTCTCTTCTCCCTCCTCACATTTTTCTCCTTCTCTCTCTTTCCTTCTCCTCTCACAAATTCTCTTTCTCTCCCTCTCTCCTTTCGCTTATTGAAGAAGAAACTGCCAATTGAGGCTGTAATTCCCACTCTCCCATTTCTCTCTCTCTCTCTCCCTCTTTTCTAGAGAATTATTATCATTCCTTCAGAAGAAGAAGGAGATTCAATTCGAAGCGTCATTCCATAATCTCCAGCTTGTGCCAGGTAAAATTCTTTGTCATTACTATCACACTTTTTTTAAGTCCATTTCTCAATTTTTGGGAAGCTTCTTTCATGGGTGAATTGAGGTTATTTTTCCGACTTATTACTACTATTTTTCATCGTTTAAAAAATCCGATTATTCCTTGGTTTACGAATTTCCACTTATTCCTGGTAGACAATCTCTGATTATTTCTCGTAAGAAATCTCTGATTATTTCTCGTAAGAAATCTCTGATTATTTCTCGTAAGAAATCTCTGAATATTTCTCGTAAGAAATCTCTGATTATTTCTCGTAAGAAATCGCTGATTATTTCTCGTAAGAAATCTCTGATTTATTTCTCGTTGTAAGAAATTTATGATTATTCCTCCTAAGAAATCCCTTCTTTTTCCTTGTTTTAAGAATTTCCTTGTACGATATCTCAGATTATTCCTCGTTTTAAAAATTCTCTCTTATTCGTCGCTATAAATGTCTGATAATTCCTGGTTTTAAGAATTTCCTCTGATTCCCCGTTAGAAATCTCTGATTATCCGTCCTTTCAAGAAATCTGCAATATTCCTTCGTTTCACAAGATCTCTAATGATTATTAAATTTCAAAAATCCTCTCATTCATTCCGTTTTTGCCCTACCAACTCATTCCCCATGGATTCTGCTCCCTTTGATTTGAAAGCTCTTCACTTTCCCTAATTTCCCCCGATATCCGTGTTCCATATTTGGAGTGACGGAGGAGTCCATCAAATTTTTTTGGGGGGTCTATCATTCCGCCCATTTTCCCCCAATTTTCTCCGCCTTTAACTCTTGTTCCAGTTGTCCTACACGCATTCATTATACCTTGAGGTTTGAGTGTGTCCAGAGGTACCCATGGATATTTGAATTTTTTTGTGAGGGTTGAAACCGGAGGAATTTTGAGGGGAAATTTGGTATTTATCCCCCCATATTAAAATTAGATGATTTACCGTGAAAATTAAGTGCAAGTGAGTTAAATTTGGATCTTTGGGCCGTGATTTGAAAATGTGGTGAGTTGGACAATAAAGGGACAATAATTTTCTCCCTGGAACTTTTTGGTTCCTTTTAGTATAGTCCTGGAAATGTTCAGGAGTTTTTCAATATTTTCCAGAGTTTTTCAAGAGTTTGGCGGCTGCCTTGGGGCAGTGTAAGAAAGTTGGGTTCTATATATCTCTTTCTCTCGACCTTCCCCTTTGATTTTCTCAGTTACTTATGGCCAAGTGAAACCATAGTTTTTTTCCTTGTTTTTTCCCCTGTACTTTGTCTGTACTCGAAACTTTTTTTTCCCCCGGTAACTATTTGTTTGGATCTTTGAAGAGAAGACAGTATATTAATTTTTTTTTCTCCTTGTCTCCTTCCTGGGATGCTCAAATGGCTGGATGTACAACTTTCCCCATAGGAAGGAAGAACATGAAGGGCTACGGCTGATGTCATTCCCCTTCCAAAGGACTCCAGAGACTCTCCGTGAAATTTTAGTAGGTGGCTGGAAGAGTCAAAGTGTTTGTTGTGTGTGTGTGTGTGACAACTTCTTTTTCGGACTTGACGTCGCCAGTGTTCTGGAAGAAAATAAATACATTGAAAGTAAGTCATAAAATTATTATTAAATATAAATCCCCATTTTTCCCCTGTACACACAATCCCGCAATCAATTGACGGTTCAAGCCATGGAAAGGAAGAGTGTCGCCTTTTTTATGTCCTTTTGTCCTTCTTATGTGGGATAAAAGTAAAAATAATTGGACTGATTCCCAACAAAGACAAAAAAAATAAGGAGTATAGAAGGGAAAAAGTCGTAAAAAAAATATGACCACACAATCTCTCTCTCTCTCTCTATTTCCCCATGAACAACCGCACATTGACCGCTGCCATGTACCATGGGCAGATGCTCGTACTTAGTAGCCATTGGATATGTACGTATATTAAGAAGGAGGAAGAGTACAATACGAGACAAGCTCCTTTTTTTTGAGACAACAATTTCGTGTCAACCTGTCACAGGAAATTAAGCTCCAAGGCGGACCATGCATGTGTATGAGCAGTGTCCTTTTCCCTTCGAGAGGGGCCAGAAGAGCTTCTGTGTGTGCAAGGAATATCATGTAACAGAATCAGTTAGGATCCATAGAATAATGTAAAAAAAAAAAAACTGACAATAATACTAATAAAAATGAACAATAAATACTCCAAGATACTGGAGAGATCTCCATTTTTCCCGGGCCAGTTCAACAGGGAGAGCCGTGGTTCTCGTTAAACATGGGGAAGTGACACCCCTCTCGCCTTCTGCTGTGAAAACAATCATAAAATGTGTAGTTCCAAAACGGGACAAGTCCTTTTTCAAAACAACAAATGTATACCGATTTTGTAAGTACCTTTTGGCCCCGTTTCGATGAATGGCAGTTGAAGGATTGAAGGAATACTTTTTTTTTTTTTAATTCAAAAATTTTCCCATTTTCCCCATTTTTCCCCCGTTTTGTATTTCCTCCGTTAAAATACATTAAAAAGGAAATAGTAATTCCTGGAAGTTTCAACAAATGGATTTGAACCACTTTGGAACTACACCCAAAATATGAAGGGTTTTAGGAGGTTAACGGACGATACTTACCGCAATTTTTCTACCGATTCTCCATTCAACGGAGATTCATTTTGCATTTAGACTCTCAGGATTTTTTTCCCAACTCAATCATCATCTTATTGAGTTAGTCCTGATTTGGTTTAGTCTGATTTAGTTCTCAACTGTTACGTGCTAGTCGGAAAAGCTCCAGTTCTAGAAGCAACCCCGAAGAGAGTGTGTCATGCGTTCTATGACAATTCTAGTTGCCACTTGCGCCCATTGCACGCACCTTCTCCAAAGAAGAACTCTTCTAGGGGGTTGATTCAAGTCTCGGGAGGGTCGGCTGGGGAGAAATTGCAAGGGTATTCCAAGGGGAATATCGAGAGAAAAAGGAGCAACACTTTCTGCTCAAAATCCCCCTCCCCCCCCAAAAAAAACTTACAACTTATTATCCCCGTAAATTATACCTTTATTTACTATTGATTATTTAAAAAAACGGAAAAAAAGGACGTGTATGCAAATCCACAAGAATCTTCCCAAATATTTCCCTAAAACACGCACAAATCTGATCTTCTTCCCAATGAACAGATCTACAACATGAGATAATTAGTCATTAAATACACGCATAGAGAGATTTGTTGTAGTACTATATGTTATGGAAATGAACATCTTTAATATGAAAAAAGAGATGACTATGGATTTTGACCCCTTGAGGCACGAAAGAATATTATTATTATTGCTGTGGGACACAAAACGAAGGAGAAAGTGGCACTATGTCCCAATCCTTGTACGAAATTACTCTTTCTGAATTACGTGCTTTATCCTCCTTGTCTTCTCTCTCTCTCTCTCTCTCGACACAAATAATATGCACATACATCAAGATGAGGCCGTGTTGGGTGAATTATGAGAGTTCAATCACTATCGGTCCTCTCCACTCTCTCGTTTCTCGAGTCATTATTGTATTTTTTTTTCTTCTAAAATATTATTACCATCATCATTATTACAATCTGGGAATAACAACTACCTCTACGAAAAAGAAAAGGACACCTGTGCGTGTATGCAATTAATAGCTATAGTCATAATTAATACGTATTCAATTGATTGAAAGCTCCCTTTTGTAGAGCCTTATGGAGGGGTGGGTATACCACATATATGCATAGGTAAATACAGTATATTTTATTAGTGGATATAAGTGCACATTTGATGCCGGTAAAGACCTCATCTCGCAAAAGTTTCACGTCCTCATTTGTTTGCGCAGAGATGTGACAAGGGAAAGGGAGAGGAGAGTTCCCTGCTGTGATTATTGGCCCTTGCCATATTTACTCTTGACGAATTCCTCTCATATATTTTTTCCCTATTGCCTTGTCAAAACGCAAAAAAAAAAAATCACATATACATATGTATGCCATACATACACATGTATACATACGTACATATGTTTAAATGCCTACTTATATTCACAGGGAGATTATATGTGTGTAAAAATTCCAAGATATTTCGTCTTCAAAAATTCAAGTGTGAAAATATAATTTTTTTTCACACTGGTTTTTGCACGGACATAGACAGTTAATGGAAGAAGAAGAAATGAAATTTGATAAGTGCAAAAAAAAAAAACAAAAACAAAAATGGCAAAATTATATCTGTAACAGACATTACGTTTAGTACAATTACTCTGCTTACACGAGATAATTACAAGGATAGGAAAAAGTTACGGAATTTTTGTAGCACACAATTAAACTGACGTTGGAAAAAAAAATTTCTCAGTCTCGTTGCACATGATTGTGTATCAGCAGAGAGGATTATTAGTGGTTAATAATACGTGTTATTATCACTAAAGGTTTCGCCCCAATGAAGTCTCATTGTATGGGAAATGTGTATTATTATGTACACATACGGTACTGTATAATATACAAAAGAATTCACAATAATAAATAATGCACTTACACCTCCTTTGCACTTTTGAGGTTGCGTCAAAAAATATCTTTTTGCATCTCCTTTTTGCCCCCTCCTCCTCCACCCTCCGAAAGCACGAGGTGGGGGTGGGGTTGTGGTTTTTTTTCTTCTTGTTTTTGTTTGTTAGGAACCCGAGAGGTACTTCACTCACTCCACTTACAATTGAGTTCATTTAAATAATTTCACTGGGGAGGGTGATAATCATGATAATATAGTAATAATTTCATATAGCAAAAGGGATATCAATCAGAGCACCAAATTGTTTAGTAAGATCCTTTTTTATATTATATTACAACTTTTTTTTTTTAACCTGTAGTGCAAAAAATTTATGAAGAGGGAAGGTGTAAGAAATCCTTAGGGGTATATGTATGTGTTAATGTGTGTGGTTAGGTGACTACAAATACTTGCTACAACACCTTTTACACCCTCTGAATTTGAGGGTAGAAAAATGTGGATTTTATTATTATTATTATTTTTAAATGAAACTCCGAGGGTGGCTTGAGCTGACAAGTGTTACGATAATTTTATGCATTTTTTTTAAATGCCATTAAAAACACACTATTATTGTGAAGCACCAGGATGGGTGCATGGGACATGTTTAAGACTTCAGAACCAAAAGCGATTAAGTCCGAAAAATTGGAATTTTTTATATGGATATTAGAAAAATCTGTAACACTTTTGTTCTGAATTTTGTTTTTCAATTTTTTAATTTTTTCAAAACAATATTTCCGTCCGATTTGTCTGGAATAAATGACCAGAAAAGTCCAGGTCATTGGAATGTTTTAAGGAGAAAATGCCTTTTTACAAAAATGTATTTATCCCCTTTTGTGTTTACGTAGCTTTCCTATACGGACCTAATGTTATGTACGTAACCGGGTCCACAGGAATGCTTCTTGGGACTCGTGAGCACTGAAGGAACCGAAAAAAAAACAAAGACGAGGATAAATACAAGGAGAAGCTGGAAAAAAGATAATGCGAACAAAAAAGAAGAGAATAAGAGGACGACGAAGATAAAGACAGAAAATTTTAAAAAAGGAGCGAGAAGAAGAGACAAAAAAACGGAAGTGGACGACAATAAAGGTGGCAAAGGAAGAAAAAAGAAGTGAAAAAAACAAAAGAAAGTGGACATAAAGGTGATAAAAGGAAGAAAAAATCAGGGAAAAAAAGGAGATTGTTGGGGGAGAAAAAAAAATCTAATTACAGAGATGCGGGTGAAGAAAAAGTTGAAAGGCGGGTGGGATCGGTGGTGAAAGTGGTGCTACTAAGCAGTGATTACAATCCCCGACTTTCTTTTTTCTTTTCCTTGTTTTTTTACTGGAACACCACAACTGTCCTCGTGTGTGAGTCAGAGGGTGAATCGTGTCTGTTTGGTTGAGGCCATTCTTCCCATTTCACTCTTCTTTCCCTCCTGATCCCCCTCCTTCCTCACAACATCCTCCTCCGGTACCTCTCCAGAGCTGTACAAGGCCCCACTATTGTGTGTCTCCTCATCTCCTCCTCTCTATTTATCGTCTTTTGAGAGTATAAAGAGGGGCTAAATCAAAAGGGGGAAGGGAAAAAAAAAGTTTCCTTGTTTTTCTTCCTGTCATCTTCCCATCCCTTAAGTGCACAGTTTCTCTCTTCCTTTTTTTCCCCCCGGGGAGAATCTTGACCACCCCACAATGCAAGGAGAAAGCTGAAGATGAAGTACAGAGGGAGAATTGGGAACTCTTGCTAGAGGGTGACTTGAGAAGAAGGGAAGACATTTATTTTATGTCCTAAAAACAGGGACACCCTCTGTATTTTTGTAATATTTTCTAAAAAGGACAAAAATATCAAGAAGACGTTTCCAAAATTAAAATAAAATAAAAAAGAAGAAGAAGAAAAAAAAGAGGAAAGGAAGAAGAGAACGGCAAGCCGTAGCCAGCTGAGCGAGCGTCAAGGTGACTGTCAGAGAGGAGACGACGTTGAATATATAAAAAAAAAGAACAACGAACAGTAAAGTTCTCTTTGACGAATGCTCTCTTTATGATGATAAAAAAAAAACTTCCAATTCACCCTCCCCCTTCTTTTCTTTTGACCAAACAATAATAATGACAACAAGGAAAAACTTTGTGTATTAATTATATTTACAAAAAAAGCAAAACAAATAACCACCGTATAGAGACGGGAATACCTCCGAACGTTCCTTTGGGGGAGAGATCAACCAGTTAATTTCTACCCTCAGGATGACTTTGTAATGTCACCCCCTGTGTAAAAATTCCTTGTTTATGTAACTTTTAGGGGGTGGGGTAATATTTGTGTAGGAAAATCCTGCGACAGGTTGTTTGAAGGGGGTGAGAGTTGAAAACAGACGAGGGATTATTTTTTTTCTTTTTTTTAAGGGGGATAACGAGACAGAAGGGTTGAGAGTGCAAAAATTTTTGCCTTTGTAATATAGCTATACATGTGTTCTACAACAAACCACCCCGCTCTAGTCGAAGAGGGGAAGACTTTTGCTTGGCTGTTTGTATTTTTTCCTATTATTTGGGGTTGAGGTGGTGGATATGCTCTCAGTAGTTCCTTCACCCTCTCGTCCGTTTCACCATTGAACAACACAGGACTGTTTTGTGTGTAGCTTTTTTCTGTGCTACAAAAAAAAATCTCAACCACTTGCCGTAGTAGGAATCCTTGTGTTGAACTGAACTTTAAAACGACGACTTTTTTTTTCTCTAGTTGCTCCTCCAAAATATAAAAATAAAATAAAAAAAACTCCCCGACCACACTTCGAGTCTGCGACGAGTCAAGTGTATACACAAGTTGCTTTTTCTGAGCATTTTACTACTACACTTCTTCCCTTGTTGCTCTTCCTTCTTCCTTCACCAGCACATCCTCCTCCTTTCAGTATTTACACAGCACAAAACACCGACAGGTTCCAGAGGATTTCGAGGAACTTTTTATAAACTGTTGGTCCACCCCGAATAAAAATCGGATGTATTAATATGTACTGAACTCCTTTATCTGTGTTTATTTCCCCATTATTTTGGTGTCTACAAAGTGTTCCTTTTTTTTTTGGTTTTTTTCTCTCTCTCTCGGAGAAATTAAGTGAAGACAGGTTTACGTGAGGAAAAAAAATCACACGTGATTCCTTCTCACCTGCTTCTTCTCTTGGAATTTTTTTTGGTGGTGTCTCCCTTAATTTTATGGGATAATTCCCTTTTATTTTGGTTCATTTTTTTTTGAACAAGTGATAATTATAACTGATACAAATTTACTCAAGTGCCCCCGTGTCGTGGACGGATGTGATAAATACAAGAAAATACTTGTCTGACTTTCTCCTTTTTTTTTGGACAAAAAATAAATGCAAGAACGGAGGGAAAAGTGGGAAGGTTCGAGCAAGTGACAGCACCGACGCCGTGGAACTTGTGACAATAACCGAGATATACATTTATTATTCTTTCTCTCTCTCTTGTTTTTTTTTTGGAACAACAAGAATAGTCTTCATTTCTCCAGTAAAAAAAAAGAGTTTTTTTTCTGTGAGGAAGATGAAACTTTCCCAAGTGTTTAGTTCTCCAGCATGTCCCTCATCTCTGTGGATCTCATCACCCCGTGAGGGTGCATGCCGGAGGAAGATGAGCCGGGGAAAGCTCACCCGCGTCTCTTTCATCACCGCCCTCTTCGTCTTCTCTCTCTGTCATCCAGGTAAAAGATTTTTTTTTTTGCATCTTCCCTTTGTTCTATTAATATTACTCGTTGTCAACGGTGAAGGTAGTAGAGGATTTCCCCCAAATAATGTATTATCCCATAGCAACCCAGAATCTCACCCGTCCTTATCCCTTCATACACTTCAAAGGACTTTGTGTCCGGTGCCAAGGGGTTGTGCAACCCTTTGTGTACTATTGACACACTTTCACAGTCTCCCTGGGCCTCTCCATCCCTCCATGAACATCTGACATTTGTATATTTTTTTTTATTCCCACGCCAAACACCACCGGCTTTATGTATGTCTTTTACTCATTCACAGTCCGTTTATTTTTATTTTTTTGCTCTTTTTTTTTACATCCTCCCCAGCCAATGCAATTGCATAATTCCCTTTTTTCTCTCCTTTATTTACGGAGGGTGATATGTGTATAGCGAAAAAAACCATGCATTTCCTCTCCATGCACTTCTGTCACCAACATCAGGTTTCATTTCTGCTCAAAAAATCTCTCTCCCCCTTCCCAATACACGCTTTTGTACGTACATATGGATGCTTATAAAAGGATTGCTTTCGGCTAAGTGCAGCGAATCCTAAATGCAAAACTGCGGAAAGGACAGAAATCGGAAAAATGACAAAATAATGTGTTGAAATTAAAAATTAACTGAATCTTGGTTATTTTCCCTCTGTTCGTGTGCCCCAGAAATAATTAATAAAAAAGGCTATTTTAGGCAGAATTTTATTGCAGTTTTAGTAAAACAAATCCATATTTCAGATCCTAAAAAAATTGGTCAAGTTAAGGTGGATTTTTTGCGCTAAGTTCCAAAATCACTTTTCCATTTATCATCATTTTTCAGCTAAACTTTTTCATTTATCAGTAGTTTTTTCAGTAGCTCACTTTTTCATTTATTACCCTAATAAAACCCGCCATAACTTGGTCAATTATTGGTGAACCTGAATGTGTTCTTTTTACTGGAATTAAATTCTGCACAATAATCTCCTGGTCTCATTTCTATTATCTCTACTATTTCTGGGCCAGGCCGCAGCATTGGGGAAAATTTATTCAAATTTCTGTGAAATAATTGGGAGGATGTTTTTGTTAAATAGTCAGTTTTGCATGTAATTGTGGGCGCATTTAGTGGAAAACAATCCTATAGCAATGATATCCTTTGTTTATTGGACAAGTCAATGATCACCAGACATGTGCGCGTAGTAAGAGATGCTAAAAAAATATCCCTCTCTAATCTTCCACTCTCATCTCATTTTTACCTCACACAAAATAATGTTCAATGACCGGCATGTCAAGGTGTTAATTTGCCTTATGGTCGTTTCCCCTTATCACTGCTGGCTTGTCAGAGAAACTTCCCTTTTTTGAATCCTCTAATATTTGTTAGTGTATAGAAGCCAATATAACATCTTGAGACTATACATAACATCCTCTTTTTTTTCTACCATTATTTACTCAAATGTTATTCTGGCTTGACGTAAGGTGTATACTTTCCCGTGTAAAAACGTCATATTCCCGTAAGTGCACGAAGGGTTCAAATTTTCACATCTTATATGCACATCTTGTCACATGCAACTCCATATAATTTTTGTACAACTGCCAACATACACGTCCTTTTGGGGTGTGTTATGGTAGGGATTATGTACCTTTTTTCCCCTCTCTTCGATAATTAGTTACATAAACATTTGCCCATCAGCTCCTCGTACAGAGGTTATAGAATGTCCCAGGTCAAAAAGGGGAGCTTTCCTTTACTTATGTATGTAAGTATACATTCTCATTGTACATAAAAGTCAATAAAACAACCACTTGTAAAATGTCAAAGAGAGACAACTACAGAGAGAGAGAGAGGAAGAGAGAGAGTGGAGAAGAAAAATAATTGGGGGGAGAGAAATCGAGAAATAAATTTGCATCAATAACCAGCAAATAGTGAATGTTGATTGTTTCGCAGTGAAATGGGAGAGGAAGCAAAAAAAAAGTACAAGATGTGCTCCTTGTCAAGTCAGAGGAGCACGTTTAGTGACTAGCCTCTTTCTTTTTTTCCCCCTTTATTTTTGTTGCTAATGCATGCATAAACGCAACGACCATTAAATACAGGCCCATGTGTATTCTTTTTTGGTCAATGAGACAAGTGCATTGGAAATTGTTTCTTGTCCTACCACGTTCGAGTACTGTTATTGTGTTTTAATTATCCGTACAACTACCACTGTATAGGATGTAGAGGAAGGAAATGTGAGGCTATAATGTATTGTTGGAAGCGAAATGAAAATGAAAAGAAATCCTTTTTTGGGGACTGCAATAAAATTGAGGGAGAGAGAGAGAGAGAGAGACAAAAAAACAGCATGCACATGCATTCAACCAGTCTTGAGTATTGAATATGTACAGAGAGAAAAAGCGAGAAAGAGAGAGTAAAAGAGTGGGAGAGAGAGAGAAAGGGCGAGAAAGAGAGAGTGAAAGAGAGAAAGAGGGAGAGAGAGCTAGAAGAGAGAGAGAAAGAGAGAAGAA